>JAHZNC010002854.1:0-10615 GCA_027744095.1 Zhuqinia jingwanae
CAGGCAATATATTAAAAATATCTAGTTGTATTATCCCAAAGAGAGGGAGAAAAGAAGACGAAGAAGAAAAATATGTGATAGTAATAATATTCGTACAATTGCTTATTTTTTTCTATTTGAAAAAATATGGAATTTTTTTTGCTTTCACGGGATTTTAGATACTATCGCGTCGTCTATATCCTGTATAATCTCATGCACAACATATATCTTCGTGGGGTCTTTTCCTAAGAACAAGTAGTATGGGCGACTGCACTTTTAAATAAATATTAAAGAGATGAAGAAGAGTTTAAAAAGTAAAGAGAGAAGGAAATCGATCGGACATTTTTCTGGAATGAAATGAACATTATTTTTCACAAACCATATAAATATTTCTGCTTATGAATGAGTGATGGGAGGGACTATTAAAAAAAGAAAGTAGAAGATGCTCGGCAGAAGCAGACACAGAGTGGTCATGTAATAATAATATTACTATATTTATACGACTTCGTAGATACAAGAAATATAATAATATCCCGTTTCATTCGTTCTATTTTTTTCGATTTCCCATTTTTCGTCTCTCTCTCATTTTTTTTAAAGAAAAACTTAAGTGGAAAGTACTAGAGATAGAGAGAGAGATGCGATATACATACATTGCAACAATAAGAAGGAATCTATCGCTCCGCTTTAGTTTTCATTTTTCCTTGGGACTTTCTTGTTCTATTTTACAAAAAATATGAATAACATAAAATAATAGATGATGCGATAGGATTTTTTTTTCTGTACTTTTTCCCAGTTATTTTTTTTCAGAGAATACAAGAAAAAAGAATTCTATAATATATTTAGAGAGAGAGACACACAAAAACACGCAAAGAAGAAAAAGAAGAAGAACGAGACACAGCAGTATGGTATGGAAATTGGAATATTATTGCTATTGAGAAGAGTCGCCATTTCATCACAATTTTCTTTTCTCGGCTTCTTTACCTAAAAAAATATGTATTATTTTGTATGTGTGTACAAAAACGATGTGAACAAACAGGAGATATACAAACTTTGTATAGTACTCTCTTTTCTTTTCATAAAAAAAAGTATTTCCTTTCAAACCACCACCGATCTTGCTGCAACATCACATCTTGTTTCATTTTTCTTCTTCAACTGTGTGTATAGTAATATTAGGAGTAGCCTTTTCCTTGAGTTTATGTGTTGTTTGCCAGCTAAAAAGAGGAAACAAAAATGATGTTCATATTTGTATACATACACACACGGTGGAAAAGGGCTCTCTGGAGTACACACACACATGCACACATTATTACAATACGTGTATGCAATACGTGTGTGTAGAATGTACATATATGAAAAATGCTGATAGCAAGAACATGTGCATAAATGGATGCACTCAAATAGTTTTTTTTACAAGGATATTTTTTTTCCTCTTCTCTTTTTTCCTCTTTCCATCTTTCCAACAACCGGTCTGCTACTTATGTATATTTGTGCGCGTGTGTGTGTGTTTGTGTGTGCATGTTTACTTTTGATATGCATTGGAAGTGAAACCGAATAAGAAGAAGAGAAAAAAGAAGAAGAACCATGACTACTAGCAGCAGCAGCAGCAGCTCAGTACACATTACACATACATACATATATACTGTTTACGTTTCTTCTTCTTCTTCTTTTTTTTTTTTTTTTTTATATAAAAGCAGGAAGAGTTGTGGTAATGGTAGTAAAAGCAATAGTCTAGTGAAGTGATACAAGGGAAAGAGAGGAAAATGTAGATTGCTTTCAATATCATCGTCGTCCTCGTAGATTCAAGTTAAACGTTATACAGCATGATTTCCTATGCTTGCATCTCTCTCTTTCTTTTTTTAAGAATTTTTTTCCCCGTTTCCCTGTATTTTCTCCCGGTTTTTATATGTATGCATAAGGATTTTCCCCGGTTTCTTCCTCATATTATGCAAGTCCATGTATCTTTGTGTTTTTTTATATATATTTTTATGTAAGTTTCCTTCCAACAACCAAAACACAATCACATTGCCATTGCCACATTGAATTGTGTTTCTTATTCACTGTGCACTATGCCATTATTGTATAGTCATATGTGGGCTCTATTTTGTATAAAGTAAAAGTAGGTAGTGTAGCAATGGTAGTAGTAGTGGTAAATGGCGGTGATGGCCTTGCTTTTGCCTTTTGTGAAAATGTGGGTCCACCCAAAAACGATAAATCGATGAGCAACATTCCTTCTATTACAGCAGCTTTACAAAAAATAAACCGGTATAAACGGGTAAAAGTTTTTTTGTGTGCTACGCTGATATACTACCCCACAGCTTTAAAAAAAACTACACAATATAGTATACCATATATCGTTTTTTTTTGTCCTCAAACTTTGCTTCTTCTTCTGATTCCAAGAGTAAATTAAATACACCATTATTAGGTATATAGGTAATAATACTCAAGTATTACAGCACACCTACCTGGTATAAAAAATATACACGGGAAACTTGTCACGGTCCTGCTGATTACTTTACTTTTTTTCAGCAAAATTCCTACTAAATTCGTCATCCCAATAAAATTTGATGTAATAAAAAATAATGTAATGTGATGAACTTTTCTTTTCCTTCTTTAAAAAAAATCAGAAAATCCCATTCAACTAATTGCATTTATTTCAACTTATTTACTTTATATATTTTTTTTATTTTCTGAGAATCTCTTTAGGTTTTTGTGGTGATATAATCAATAAATAAAGATTCCGTTTTATGGGGCGACCATTTTTTTACCCACTATTATGTCAGCTTTTACTACACTACCACCTACCTCCAGTACTTTTAGATATGATATGATATTATTATTATTATTATGGCTATGATGACTAAGATTTGTTGATAAAATCCATACATATATTTCATATAATATTGTTCATGCATGTGCACTTATATTACAACAACCAGATATGTTGACTTGAGTAAACATGTACATTATATACTTTTTTATATATATTCACAAAAAAATCGGAATAATAATGAAAATCATTTTTTCTCTGAGTATTTATCTAAAAAAATGATCGTTGTTGGTAGTGCGTGTGTGATGATGTGGGCGCCTCTCTTTTTTATACACATTTTTTTCTATCTATCTTTTTTTATTGATATGGTTGATATTGATATTGATCATCAAAATCATTTTACTTGATGTGGGGAACTAATGTTGTGCTTTATATTTTATATTATATCATTATGACATGCATTTTTATGTACTTTTAGTGTGTTTATATGCATGTTATATACCAAGCTTACTTTTCAGTTGCATTGCTACTGCTACTCAACTCAAAGTGAAAGGCACAGGATTACACACATTCGGGCTGGTTGGTAATACCATTGCTTCTGCTCCTGCTGCCACTATGGCTGTGTTAGCGAGAAGGAAAAAAAGAGCTTTTGAGCCTCATCCACACTGAGTTCTTTATGGTTATTACATCTATTATTACATACATTTCAGTGATTTTACCCCCAAAAAAACGACTTATATATACCCTTGCCTCCACTACAAACACACACACCATCATCATACCTTTCCACCTTTTTTTCATGACTTTCAACAATGATGATATGCCTTATTCCGAAGTAAGCATTACGTGCACACAAAAAATACTACTGCTACAAGAGAGCTATGTGTGTGAGCTGTGCTGCTATTACTTCTACGATTTTCAATAAATCTGCTACCGCATAGCATCAACACCCCCTCTGTAAATAAATCTTGATAAGTCAGTCATTTTCCCTCTCTCTCTCTTTCTCTCATCTGAAAAAAATGCCTTGGAATTTTATGCAAGGCATGTAGCGTCAGATAACCTATTATGCGCATTATATTATATGGGCTTGACTTGACGTTTTACATCTCGTTACAATTTTTTTCTTCTCTTCTTCTTCTTTATTCCCCTCTCTAGTAAAAAAAATCATATCAGAGTAGTAGAAGGGCTTCCGTCACTTGTGTATTACTTTTTTCCTTCTTTTTTTTTGTGGGCGGTGGTTACTTTAGTGCCATTTGTTATTATGCTAATCATAATAAATGCACCTCACAAAAAAAATAACTAGTCTCTCTGAATCTAACTAATTATTACTTTCAGGTTTAACGCACACCTGGACTGATTGAGATAAAAAAAAATCCATAGCATAGTATGCAATGCAAGTTTTGTGCAGCGTATAACAAGTTCATATGCTACTATCACGTCACGTATATCATGTCCCTTTAGGCTTTGTTTCGCTATTTGGCTATTTGAGTAAAAAAAGCATATAAATATAAGCGATTGTTAAATATTGCAAATGTTATTATCCTTATTATCATTGCTCCTGATCCGCTCCAAAAGTTACAAAGTGAAAATATTTTATATTTTGTGTGATTTGATGGACGGATGTGTAGATATTTTTTGCGGGTATTTTCTTGTGATGTATGATGATGCCTTGTGTGATACAATATTATTTTTTGTAAATATACATGTTATTATTATGTGCGCATATTACACATGATTTTATTACGGAAGCTACACACTGAGTGATTATGATGATGGAAACTGGCTGGCTGATTCCGCACTGATAAAAAAAATCTACATTGTACCACGTCTACTAAAAAAAAATTTTTTTATAAATGTGCACAACAACCCTATATTATAGAGTAGGTAATATTTTTTGTTATCAGAGTTGCGTGTAACGTACGTACTAAATACCATTGTGTAGCAGATGATGATGTAGTAGTAGTAAAATATGTAGTAGTAGTAGGAGTAGTAGGTAATAATAATAATAATAAGCAGGTATAAACTATATGTATTTTGTACATTTTTTTGTATCAAACTGACGAACGGTGACTGGTGAAGAGATGGGAAAAGGAACTGAGATAACAATTCTGGTTTCCTCCTATAACCCCCTCATTTCTTCACCTTCATCAAAAAAAAATATACAAGAGGAGGAGGAGGATTTTTTCTGATAAGAAAACTCACTACACAACTCTTTCTTTCTCTCACTCTGTCTGGAAGTACGCCACCACCTCCACAGCAGCAGAAGCACTGCCATCAAAACCATGCATTCACAATTCGCATGCATTGCTCCTTCTTTTCACGTACATATTTTTTTTTGTAGTAAAGTAGCATTGCACATAGAACCACACACACTACTACTTCCACAGCCTTTCCGTTTGTTTCCTTTTCCATTTTTTTTCTCTCTCTCTCTCTCTGTCTTTTACTTTTTCCCGTATTTTCCTAAACAGAAACTTGTTCCAAGTGCCAAAGTGAGTAAGTAGACTGGCATGGCATGACGTGGAATATTTGTGTCTATGTATCTATGTATGTGTGTACATATATAATATTGTGCCAGTTCACTTACTTAGTTCACGTCTGAAAAATATTTAGGGATTGAAGGCTGCATGTTATAATGTGCATATGGCATGGAAATTGTGTAGTCAACGAAGGAAACTGAAGAGTATGTGCTACCAAAAAATAAATACGTTCAGCTAGCATGTATTTCTGTTTTTATTATTACACAAGTACTTTGTAGTAGCAAGTAGTAAAATAAGCAATGGTTGTGGTAGTAGTAGTAGTAGTAATAGTACAGGATGTAAAGAAAAATGCCATTCCATTTTCTTCTTATCGGATCAGGAAAAAAACTAAAACTGCAGCTGTAGTAGTAGTAGTAGTAGGAGTAGGAGTAGTAGCAGTATTAGAGCTGGTAAGTTTTTTTTGTAGTAAAAATAAGCAAATGTATCAAAAAACTACACGTTTTTACATTATGCTGCTGGTCTGGAGTGTAACGTAGTGTTTTATGGATTCTCTCAGTTGCCATGAATTTTTTACAAGAAAAAAAAGAAGAAGAAGAAGAAGAAAAACGAAGTAGTTGTAAGTAAGCCGCTCAAATTCAATGGTAGTAATNATGAATTTTTTACAAGAAAAAAAAGAAGAAGAAGAAGAAGAAAAACGAAGTAGTTGTAAGTAAGCCGCTCAAATTCAATGGTAGTAATGGAGCTTGGTGGTGTGGTATAATGTAGAAGCATGAGAGATGTGAGGATGATGATCATGATTACCATATATATAGTTTTCTATTGGGTCCGGTTCGGGGTATACAATATATAATGGCATATTTAACATTTTTGTGTAAAAGTAATGGAAACATGCATAAAAGATTACTATTGCACGCGCTCCTCTCTCACACACACAAAAAAAACACAGAAATAAAAAGGGGTTTGAGTATTTGTCGTCATTTCCCTTTCTTCTGACCAACAAGACTGGCAAATAAATACATAATCGTGTTTGCTGGGGTGACGAATTGATTGAGTGAAATCTTATTAGTAGCCAAACACTATTTGGAAATAATGTACCGCACATCATCCAATATATTTGGTGGTAGCAATGTGTGATGCAATAATACAGTTACTTTTTTTGTGATGTCCATCCGATCAGCAAAAAAAGTTTGTGGTGGGTGGCTAGGTATTTAAAAACCACAAGTTTGCTATCATCAAACTCAAACTATCAACCAGCTTTCAACCAACAGGAAACATGTAATCTTAATTGTGTTGTTACTAATAGGCTCACTCTCTCTCGGGCAACTACTATTCACGCCCATTTGGATTACTTCATTTTGAAAATGAGACTGAATTAGGTATAAAATCTTGGTAATTACCTAATATTTTCAGAAAAGTCAAAGTTGATTGCTAATTCACTCCTCTTGATCTCTTGATCTTGCTTTATATTATTATTACTATACAACCTTTTTGTAATATAAAATGTAAATCTTGTGAGAATTACGTTTGTTAAAAAATAATAATTTTTGTAATACCAAGTTTCAAAGATAAAAAAAAATGTATTCCTTAATCAGCGGAAGAAGTAATTTTGAATTAATAATTTATTCGAAAAAAATATTGTTGCATTTTTTTTTAAATGCAGTTGATTGATGAAAATGAGGCACCATATTATTTGTTAGAATAAGCTTATATGTAATATAAAAGTTCTCTAAGTATACTGCATTATATACCATTCCCACTTTACACTTTCATGTCACGTCATGCTGCAGCAACGATGATCACCCAGTGATAAAAAATATATATTTTAAATATCCAGTAAGCCGTACTCAATATATATTTTTTACAATCATGTTGTCAATACCCAAGTATGTGTACTTCAATATGTCGAGCTTGTATAAGCTTGTTACATGTACACTGCATAACACGAACAACGTACAAATGTGAGGAATACAAAAAATATAATAATAATGCAATGAAATTGAGAAGGGTGAATTGGTTGTCGGTGAAGTGAAGTAGATGGATGGATGCATGGATAACGATAGTTATCGTTCGTTGATCACCACATGATTACGCATTCATACTACTTGCTTGACTTTACTACCATTACTACTACTACTACTAACCTTGATTATGATTACAACAACGAGAGAGAAAGAGAGAGAGAGAGGAAAGGATGACGATGATCATGATGATCATCATCATTATCACGGTATATGGTGTATGGTATGGAGTAAGTGTTGCATTTTTACATTGCACATATTATAAATATATACATACATATACACAGGTATATATAAATTTATGTAATAATATTTTTCCAAAGGAAGGTAATAAAGATAGAGAGAGAGAGAGAGAAAAAAAGGGCATTTCAAATCATGTAGTAGATGGTTTAGTAGCACTTGAGCATTCATTATGCATGGATAACAACTAGTCATATTACACACATAAAAATGCATATCAACTGGTTTCAATCTTTTTTTTTGCATTGTAATAGTGACAATAATAATAATAAATGTTTCACTCTTTTTTTACTCTCTTTCTCTATACCACCGAGTAACACACACAGTAATAATAAAGAGGAAAAAAACTGTAATAGTAGTAGTAATACTATAGCAATTGCAGCAGCAGCACCCCAGGAAACAGCATAGTACGCCAATGTACATAGTAGAAGTAGTAGTATTGTAAGTAACAACGTAACAATAATTCCATCTGTCCATCTCGACTGAATAATAATAATAATGTATAAAAATAGGTATTCCAAACACATACATAAAAGGTGCCTATCTAAATAAGAGAAGGGGATAACATTATGAATATTCACAGAAGCTCAAAATACCTTTCCGCTATTTGATCAACAGAAGATATCATCATTATTATTATTATTTGTACAAAACAAAGCAGCAACTTGCACATATGTACAAAAAAAAACTTCATAATAATAAACGGAGGTAGTTACCTATATAAATTCATATGCACTTTTTGTAGATAAAAAAGTTTGTTGGTTGTGTAGGGATAAAAAAAATGTAGGAATGAGTTCCTGTTTCTCTGTTTCAACTACCACACATATCACCGCAGCAGCAAAGCAGAGAACTAGCACCAAAGACCTTCTGCTTAACTTTACTTGAGAGAGAGAAAGAGAGAGTGAATGAGTTAGAGAGGCGATATGTGATATGCTGCTGCTGAGGAGAAGTTATGTGTAATGTGGGGTCGACTTTGGCATGATAACCGGAGGAGAACTTTGAGTTACTTTTTTTACTTTGCCACTGCACTGCCACTATAAACTTGACTGGCTGGAGAGACCAAAGAATAAAAAAAGAATCCAGCAGCAGCAGAAAGTTGTGTTCTGTACCTACACATAATATTATGTGATGATAAAAAAATGTAGAGACATACATGCATTTATTTATATAGGTACTTAGACTTGGATACATATGTACATATAAAAAAGCATGGCAAACAGCAGTTAAAAAGAAATAAAAAACGTTGCATTCCTTTTTTCTCTGCTGCTGTTATGTTTTGTGCTATAGTAAAAAAGTCAGCGTAATAACTAGGGTAAAAAAGAAGAAAATATGCGTGTATTGTATATATATCCATTCTACTATTTTTTTTTACAAACTTTACTGCAAAAATTCACGAACATCAGGCAAAAAAATAGAGTGGTTTGGTTTGGTGTTGGTCATATGTAGTAAAAAATATATATATAAACCATACAACATAATTCTTGTGTTTTGTATGCCACGTCATGTGTATGTTATTTTATGCTCCCGGCTTTTAGCAGAGTGTCAATACAATAGTATAATAGAGTTTGTAATGCTGTAACACTAAATATTCTTAGGTCGCCGGGTAGTAAACCAAACTGTACAAAAAAAAGAAGTTGTATATAAGGAACACTTACAAGTAGTGTGAAATGAAACCCAACATGTTAATGCGCAACTGTAACTCTCATAATAACTGGAATAATACTTGTACAATATTTTCTCTCAGTTTCTTGGTCTTTGGCGTTGTCAATGTGAAAATAATAATAACAAGTTTTAGTCTCGGATAAAATAAAAATGCCACCGTGGCTAAAGCGTTTCACAGACCGGAAAGCCCCTCCTATTTACATTACAATTCAAATAATTGTTTTTTCTTTCAACCATAACACTTTAAAAAAAGGATGAATAATAATTTCTATTTAATAAATTTTCAAAAAAAATAAATAATATACATATGTAGGTATACACACTAATATGTGATACGTGACATTATTGTATGCTTGCATTTATGTTCACAAAAACGATGATGGTGCAAATTATGTGAGATCCCAGATTCCATCTCCGTAAGCAAAAAAAACCCTAAATAACACATTCTTTTAACCCAATAACGATTAAGTGCACTAGGGTGTAAACGATTTTCTAACTTCATGAATATATAATCAGCAGAAAAACAAAGAGGAAACCAGGCAAATTTATTTTGTGACTACAACTGTGTGAGTGTTTGTGTCTGTGTAAAATTTCCAAACTGCTGAATAGAAGGAAACAGGGCCAAAGATTAGAAGAAAAGAAGTTTCATAAAAGTTTTGGTATATTTTTTGTTATTGTTGTTGGAAAGGAAAAAGTTTTGTGGAAGGACAAAAAAACCAAGTAAAGTGCGTAAATCCAATCGTCATTTTTATTATTTCATGGTAAGTTTAATACGAATAAGAAGAAAATATATTATGATGAGTGAAGGAAGTATGAATATACTCACTACTCGTTACAGAGAACAAGAAAAAACAGAACACAAGTGTCAAGTCCGGATTTCGGAGTAAGGAAAGGAGACACATGCATACAACAAAAACGTGTAGGAAATGTAATGGCTATACATATGTATAAATATGTACGTATTATTATTGCTACAAACAATGCAATGAGAAAGATGAAGAATGAATATATGTATCAAAATATGACAAAAAAAGTATATACAACATGTATAATAATATGTATGTTTAGTATTAGTAGTAAATGTAATATGGTCAGGATGAAAAAACCTCAAGAAAACATAGACGACATGACATAAATAAAACATAAACAAGTTACATATTTTTCAGGCATTTTTTGTGCGATAAAGCATATCAGTGATGGTGTAGCTATGTATGTATGTATATACTGAGGAGAAAATAAAATAAGTAGTAAGTTTTTTTCTTCTCCTTTTGGTAGTAAATGCACTAGTAGTAATATAAATATGTACATATGCATAATAATAAGAAAAAGAAAAAAAGGGAAAAAATTACATTCCCTCGTAATAAACTCTAACCATTTAACTTGTGTTGTAAATAAAACCGGAGAAGGGGAAAAACTTGACTGCTAGCCAGCGACCATATAGACTAGAAGAGAATAATAATAAGAAAAAAAAA
>JAHZNC010002855.1:0-28493 GCA_027744095.1 Zhuqinia jingwanae
TGCAGGGAACCTTTTACAATTGAACGTATACGCTCTTATTATGAATGCAAAATAGAATGACAATTTCTTAGTCTTTTTGAAACAAAAAAAAAACAGTTCATTTTAAATTAGCATCGCAAGAGGATAGAAAGATAACCTAAAAGTTTGAATGGAACTTTTAAACAACCTGCCACTCAAACATAACAGGAGTAAATAGTAGTGATCACGAGGAGGATGATTATTTCAGTCAAAAAGTATTAAATTAACCTTTGTATATGTATATGTTTGACACGTTACTATATAATGGGTTATAAGCACGTCATGTTTTTTTGTTGGTCTATGTTTGTGTGTTTCAAATTTCAATCTCAGTTCCTCAAATTAAAAAAAAATTGTATCTTCTTCCATTTTTATTATATACCTACGTAAAATGAAAATGAACACACATTATGCGTCCTGAAATGAAGATGATTATATGGTGTGGGGCACACACATAATATGTATGCAAAAAAGGCGTAATAAATTGCATATGATCTTATTTGTTCATGTACAGGAGAATGATAATCATTCATGATAATGGGATTAGAAGATAAGAGTAGTAGTACTATTTATTTTTCAAAATGTTAGACAACAAAAAAAGGAAAGGTCTCTTTTTAGAAGCAACCCTTTTTCAGAGAAATAGAAAACTAGATGCCTTTTGGGAGGATTTGTGTGACACACTAGCTCATTAGACTAGAAAAGAAAGAGAGAGAAAAAATATATAGAAACGACAAAGGATGTATTGAATTTGACAGTCGCATTTTATTATTTTGACAGCATTTTTTTGGCTGCTACATTTTTTTTTAGCTTTTAGTAAAAAAAAAACTTTTGGAAAAAATATTGAATCTATTAACGGAAACAACAGTATTTATACAGATTTTGAGCTTGGTCTCCAATAATCATGGATAAATATCTATGTTTCTTCGGGTTTATCCTTCGTGTTTAAAATATTGTAACGAGGTCAATTCATATTTAAAAAAATATTTTGTGCGTTTGGTAAAGTGTCAAGTTAACTTTTTGGGAGGAAGTGCATCAATAAATGCATACAAAGTCTAACAACAACGAAAAAGGATTTTATATATTATCTTCTTCACATTGTTGATTTTACTATAAAAAATAGCAAAAGTCGAGCAAAGGAATTGGTGTATATACCTATTCAAAAGTTCATTTTGTGTCATGCATGATATCATCAGGATCTTCATCACACATCATGCATGCATGGATGCATAGATGTTGTAGAGTCACACACATAGTGATACAGTGTTGACAAGCAAGATGGTGGAGGAGTGGGGAGTAGACAATAATGTATTATGTTTATAATGGTAATGAACCTGGTAATTGACAAAATCTACATTATTTTTTTTATGAATAACTTTTTTGTGAACATTTGTATATAGATAATAATGTGTAGGTTTTTTTGTAACAACAATGTCCCAAATAAAATATATCGACTACACCTTTTTTTCTGTGCGTGTGTACACCATAAATTTTATGCACTTTTTGATTAGTACAAGAGTAGAACAAAAAGTGATGTTGCATGCCAGGTAATTTTAAAATTATTTCTGATTTTGAAAATAAGGATCTGTCCAATTTTCTTGATGATGTGTGAGGATGATGACGATGATGGTATGTAATAATGTGGGCCAAAAGTTGTAGTTTTCTAGAGCTACTGATTTCCACAAACAAGTATTCTTCTTCTTCCATTTCCCAAAAGAAGATAAATGTGTCGGCACTCGGCAACTAATGCCGTTAAAGTAAACTAACAACAACAACAACAGTAGCAAGAGACACACAAAAAAAGTGTCGTTTTGTGAGCGTAAACGATGAGTCATGAGAATCATGTCATCATGCGATACACGATACATTTTTACTGAAATCCTAATAGTGCATCTCTTAAAATAAATGCATGTAAAATCTTGTCGGTTTCTCTGTTGTCTGTATATAGCTTGTTGCCTACTAAAATATAGGAAGAAATGAAGATAAAAAAAGTTAGTTGACATTCTCGCTTTTTCTATGTCAGGATAATAATAACAATTTTTTTTCTTCTGCAAAAAAAAATCCTTTGCGCAGCCATAATATTAAAATCTGTCCAACGCAAATGAAATGTTTTTTGTCTGCGAGCATTACAACAATTTAAATTATTATGCTTTGTCAACATATTCTTTTAACATGTTTGGATGCTGAAAAATGAAAACATTTTTTTTATAGCAATAATGCCCTTGTTTACTAAAACAATTTCCCAAACCACATTTTCTTCTCCATGTAACGCCATAACATTCACAGTAATAAAAAAAGTTTATCAGAGTAAATGCTACACTACTGCTGTGATTGACGTGATGTTAGCTTATTTTTTGTATCTAATGAAATTACTTAACTCAAAATATAATTCGTTTACTTTGCTTGTCAGTGACTGCCTGTCTGAATAGCGTTTATTGATTTGTTTTCCTTGCAAAGCAAAAAGTCGCAAAAAATGTAGGTATTTATAGTCGAATAGATACATACATACAAAAAAAACTTGCCAGTCTCAGAACGTTTATGCATCTCAAATGTCAGATAAATGTATTGTCTAAATTGCGTTGTTTGTTGTTCACATTCTAAATTTTTTTGTTTCATGTCTTGAATGTACATGCTACTGGAACATTATTACTACTACTACTTATTGTGTTACACAGTGAACAACTTTAAAAAACGGTGCCGACATGCATAATAGGGGCGTTTTTTTTATTGCTGTTGTTTTTGTAGTTTGCTTTAGGCCACAACGTGATTTCATGAATGAAATCTGATCTGCTATATATATATATTTTTTAGAACTTCCCCATATTTTGTTTGTTTTGTCTTCCTTTCCATTGTTATCATTATACACATCTCACTTGATATGAAATCACGAGAGAGTAGTCAAATTTAAATTGCTACTCCTCAAATCATGCATGCACACACATACAGACAACAAAATTATGGCTAATATCAACGCGAAATTTTCTATGCATTTAATATATGGAGCCAAAGACTACAATATTGACGATAAGAAAGAAAAAATATATATATTGCTTTTCAAAGCTCAACAAAGTAGGTCAACAAGCTGACATCAGAAGCAGCAAAGCACCAGCAGCAGCACCAACAAATAAATTGATTTGAAAAATATTTTTGTGTAAAAAGAAAAATATAGACTTTTGCTGAGTCAGGTTTCATTCATGTCATTATCGACATTTTTGCTCGATTTGATAGCATGTGAAGTGCAAGTTGAGTGTGTGTATGCACTCATGGTAGGCAAAATAATATTTTGTTTGGAAGATTACATATCGCACAGATCACCACCATAATCATATCATCACCACAACACTCATATGCCTTGTGGAATGCTGTCATAATTTAAACAAACATAAAATTATACAGAAAAAATATTATCCGTAACATCAAGTTCCTAGAATTTTTTTACACACACACACACACGATTTTAATGTACAATGTACATAATACACATATGTACTCGTATTTTGGTGAGGGTGTCGGTGATGGTGGTGGTAGAGTAATAGGTAATGTAAACACGTAAAGTAACTGTTTTAAATTTATAATTTTGTTGTTTGTCTTACAAAAAGGACGTACGCTGATCTCATCTGCACACACACACACCAAAATAACAAATGCATAATATACTTTAAAGTATAATAATAATCAACATTATATATCTTGACTTGAAGTGTGCATGAAAAAAGAGGAGATTGGTTTATTGAGTTATTGAAACATGTGTTAATGATTGGTATTGGTATTTTTTGGTGATATATTATAAATGCAAGGAGTGATAACAATTTTTTTTTAAACATGTGATGTGATGAGAAGAGGAGGACGATGACGATGATCATGATGATAATGATGGTGTATGCAAATGTAGATTGGTCATAATCATTACGAAATTGAATGTGCGAGAGAGAGTTGAGCACAAGAAAAGGGTTTCCCGTTTTTTTCTTTTCAAAACTGCATTTGTATGCATATTGTGTATTCTTCTTAAAGCATAACACACTCACACACAAAACCTATTGAAATAAAAATAATAAAAATAATTGGCAATTCTTTGCCTTATATCCAGTAAATCGTGCTGATGATGATGGTAACTACGTTCCATTGTGTATTTTGAATGGTGGTGGTGATGTGTATGTGATGCAGTAGTGTGTTTTGTGTGCAAATTTTTCATCAACTCAAGTACGTGGAAGTTGTTGAAAAGTAAGAAGAAAAAAAATATATAAATCGGCTGCTGCTCCGTGGAAGAAGAAGACGAAGAAGAAGTAGTTATATTTTACGAGCAAGCCAATAATAAATGAGTGAAGTGCAGTAATAAAAAGAGGTTAAAATAAAATTCACAACGACAATAATTCCTTCTTAATACTTGTCCTGTCCTACACGTTTTATATTTCGCTATATATATAAACATACATAATAAAATAATATATAGGGTTATTATTTTTGCTGGCAAAAATAAAATGGCTTGGACGACTACTAGGGCTACTAGGAGTGAGTTTAGAGTTCTCTTTGTTGGTGATAGACATTAGAGCAGATGTCGACTTGTTCTTGCTTTTTGCACTTGCATATTGTGTGTGTGTGTGTGTCTTAAGTATGGAGTAGAGTGGAAAAGAGTTGAAGATTTTTGAGCTACTGTGTTTACCCATTTAATTTACAATATTATTATCACTACAAATGGCAATTTTTAACTTTAGCATAAAAAAGAAGCAGTTATTATCGAGTCCTAAAAAACCTGTGTGTTGTTGTATATTAGGTATGTATGTATGAATGTATGTGTGTGTGTGTGTGCAGCTGCATAATATTCATGCATGGTACCTAGGCCCGTAAAATAAAATAAAGCGGTGTTCAAGGAGAATACGAATTTATTTGATGTCAAGTCAAAAGACGTTTGTCTCTAGTTTTTTTTAGTTGGGAATCAGTAGTGGTACAACAGAGTGTGTAGTAGTATGATGATAGGATATAATATACATACCTAATAAAAAAAAGTCAAAAGATATCACGATGATGTGATGACTATAAACAGGTAGTGGTCTAGTATTAGGATACGAATGGGTTATTTGCTGGATATATAGTATAGTGTAGCGATTTTGGTTGGATTTTTAGATGTGGAGGACGATAAACAGTCTTCTTTTCCTCATCATGAATTCCTCACAGCAGAGGCAGCAGCAGCAGTTGTGAAAATCAACAACTAATCGTAAAAATAGAGTGAAGTGAGTGAGGAGATGCCATTTATTGAGCAAAGAAGAATAAGCAGAAAAAAACCAATAGTCTTTGAAAAAGATTATTGAATTAGGAATAACAAGACGGGATCTTCATCATGATGATGATCATCATCATGGTCATGGCATCGTTATTAGTCTTGTTTCTACTCCCTGATTGTGACTGTGACTGTACATAGCTGTGTGTTTGTAAGTCAGTGAAAAATAATACCCGAGTTGGCAAAAAAATACAGAAGAAAGAAAGAGCGAGCGAGAGAGGAGTGTTAGGATAGTATTAGCAATTATTGTTATTACAAAGTGGGGAGTGTTATATAAACGGTTATATACTCATTTCTATTATTATTATTATTAGTACATGGTTTTCAAAAAGTTAAGTACACAGTGCGGCAAAATAAATGGGGTGCCACAGTCTACTAATCAGTCTGTTTGTTTTTAAGTGGGAAAAGGGGAGTTGAGTTGAGAAAGCCGCTAAAGCACTTATAACAGTCATAAGTTTTCTAAAAAACAATCAATTGGACATAATAGCATTTACGCCACTTTTTTTGCTGCTACTGCTCTTAGCATTCTTCTTATTCTACTTCTTCTTCTCCAGGCAAAAAAAAAGATTGAGAGAAAAATGGGTATACATTTTTCTTTGTGCACAGAGTGAAGCGCGTATTTTGTACTGTACTACAAATTGTACACTGCATTGTTTAGTGCTTAGTAGTACGTCACACGTCACATCACTTCACGTTACGTATATGAATGTAAAAAGCACGGTGCAAGGAAATTACCAAATGCATGTTTTAAAAAAACTGACATTCAACATTGTTATCTGCGATCTTATTACAACTAGACATCTTTCGTTTAAATTTACACATGGGTATAACGCATGAATGAATTGCTGACCTGTCTGCGAGGTTATGCTACGAAAAGCTAGAATGCAGGAATAAATTAGCATAGCGTGGAACTGGTACATTATCGCTTTTTTATTAATCGATTGCGATTGACATGTGACATCTCTCAATAATCAATGTGGTGCAATCAATGATATTGAAACATTGAAGTTTTATCAAAACATTTCATTTGATAAGCTTTTGTCAACTAACAATAAATTGATGGTTGCCTAATCCGGATTTTTTCCCTGAGCACATTTTTGTGAATCACATATATTATTTAAGTGCTAGTGATTTATTCTTATAAAAATTTACTACAATTTCTGATCCGAATGTAAAAATCAAGGATTTAATCAAGGAAAATGCTTAACCAATTGATAATACGGAACAGAATTTTAAATTTTTAGCGGACAGTTACTTGTTTATTTTTAAATTGTCAATAATTTTGCAAAATTGAGGATTATCCTTTTAGACTGTTGTTTAAAATCGCAAGAAATATTTAAACTGTAAAATGGTTAATTAGATCATTAGGGGACGTTGATTGGATTGTTACAATGTAACATTAATTAGATATTCTCTTCTATTTTGCGTGTACATCAATATACATATGTGCATACCTACCTATGTACAAGAATACATACAGATACAATATGAAATTGTGCAAAGATGTACAACTACTGAGCCATGTATTTCATGCCAAATAATTACCAAAAATCCAATCAAGGTACTTTATACTCCCGTCGCTATATATTACGTAGAGTTTTTTTTTGAAAGAATCTGATGCTCACACATGCATGAAAATGCAATCCTCACGTGTAACCAACAACATTATTAACCAACAACACATAGCATAGCACCACCAGAAAATTTGAACGTGTAATTAAGAAGTTTTTTCAAAATAGTGCTGCTGCGGCGACATGACACGACATGACAAGTGACTGCAATCCGATTAAGAAAAGAAGGAATTTCGTTGTAGTTGTTGTTGCTGATGATGCTGTCATTTTGTGAAGAGTGTAAATTACAGCCAATTTAAAATATACTCCGTTACTACTGAAGAAAATCATCATTATTATTGACTTGCTGTTGAACCTTATAGTAGTTTGCGTAGTAGATTTATATAGCCATTCATATGTACATTTAGTTCATACATTTTCTTTTCTTGTGTAAGTGTGTGTTTGTATAGTGGACAAAAAAAGTGCAGTTATTTTTGTGACGGTGCCAGAAAGTGATCATGCCGGCGAGTCTCTCTGCGCAATCTATCCATTAAAAAGCTGTATCAAGATCAAGTGCTCGAGATACGCATGTTTTTTTTGTAAATGCAAAGTGTGTATGCTGCAGTGTACCTCTCTCTTTTTTTACTAGCCATATAATTAATTGATTCAAAAGTTACACGGAATCAGTGTCACATGGGTTTGGTGACAGTGACAGTGACAAATATTCGTCTGAAAGCCTGCATTGTACTACTGCAACATAAGTTTAACTGTGTCTTAAACGGTATTACTGCATAGCTCCCGTAAATCTTCACGGTTTTTTTTCTACTAATGACCGACACCTTCGACAGCAAGGAAAAAAATATATAGCTGCTTTCTTTCTAATCAATATAAGAAGACAGTCAAGATAAAACAAAAAGTAGAGCAAGCTCAGGCAGACAATATGAAGTAGATGTGTGTCTCATAAACTACCTCTCTAAGTTGTAATTAATTACAAAAGTAAACGTACTCTTGGAAATAATGTAAAAGCTTTTTGTTATCTTCGCCTGATTTTTTTTCCTCTGCAAGATTGAAAAAAAGTATAAGATCGCAAAAGATTGTATATCAGCAATAAATGAGCATCCAGCCAGACGTTTTACGCTCTCACATTCATTCGAATTTCATTCATCATTCAGTTGGAATTGAATGATATCCGGGTGCAGTGGTGGTAGTGGTGGTGATATAGTGGTTACATTTGTAGCGGCAGTAGTTGGGAGTAGTGGCAAAAGGGTGTTGGTGTGGTTTGTTGTGATGACGCGGTGATTGTGGTAGTGATGTGGTCTAAATTACATTTTAGCAGCCGAACTAGTAGTGTTACATGGAAAACCATCCAAATCAGTTATCTGCTGAATCTTATAATCTGATGATGTTACTTTCTCTATGTATACATAGATATGTGTGTTATTTTTGTGTAATCATGTCATGTTTTATGTTTTTTTTGTGATTGTGCCTTTCATCATCATCAACTTCTGTTGTTGTAGTAGTGATTAGTTTGCCGGTTACACTCCTTTTACTCTTCTCCTCCCCGGAATCTTTTGACGTTTATAATTACTTTTAGATGAGTCTGTTTGCTTTATGTGTTACCGCAGGCTCCTCAAAAAAAGGAGAAAATAAGATAAAAGGGTAAAGGAGAGAAAGTGGGAAGGAAAAGGATTTTGGTGTCAGGGGAAAACACAGGAGCAGCAAAAAAACAACAGAGAAAAAAAATCTGAGCCTTTCATTTCCTCTGGACTAAAATCCACAAAAACCACAGACACACGAGCTACATACTAGTAGACATGCTAGTAGACTAAAGTCTAAAAAGAGACTGAGGTAGCAGAGCCAGCAGTCCACCAACCACTACTCTATATATAGCCACATTTTGTCTCTTAATAGTAAATACACACAGATATATTTACTAGAAACAAAACTAAGTGAGGAGATTTTCATCTTGTTTTTTTCTGTCTATCTGTGTGTGTGTGTAGTGTGTTTGTGTGGAGAAAAGAATGGTATAAAACGTGCCAAATCCAACACAAAGTACATCAGAGGCCAGAGGAAAGAGAAAAAGGAATGAGTGGCGGTGGTGTGGGTATAGCCACATGTCACAAAAAGCGGAAAAGAGAGCCACCGCTTTAACACACATATCATAAGAGGAGGGAGGATATAGAGGAGCAGCAGTGGCTCAGCATGTGCTTCTCCTCTACTGGCATCATATTTAAAGCTTACTACACATACTTGTACTAATGTACATCTGTTATCTGTTTCTTCGGTGTAAAGCTTAAATCTTGGCCCGGAGAGCGAAACAAGCTCTTTTTCCTTCTGTCCTGGTTAAAAAAAGTTTTTGCTGTGCGGCGTGGCGACTGCTGCTGTTACTCAACTGTGGTTCCTCTTTTTTATATAAGTATTCCCTGTAATTCCAGTGGGAAAAGGAAAAGTTGTTAACGACCCATGAATCCCAAGTGGTTTCTCCCGGAGGGGCACAGCTACTACGACGACTACTACCACTGCTAGCAGCTTAGCCCTGAGAACAAATTCATTTGTCAGTCAAGGAAGCGAAAGCTGAAATAATAACTAAAAAGTAGTCAAGTAAGTGGTGAAGGGAAAAGGGAGAAAATCCTGGAGAAAGTGAATGAAGAAAAAAGGTGAAAGTATCAATTTCCCCGTACATTTCAGAGAAAGTGGGATACAGAGAAGAAATCGTGTGTCTATGTATGTCTATTTTTAGACACATTTACCTGTTTTGAGGGAAAAGTAGTTGAGTGGGTGGTGTAATATATATATGTAAGTAGGTATATGACAAAATAGAACGCGGAATGTTATGAAAATGGAGGAAACTAGGCGGAATGGAATTATTAAAAGATCGCAATCTGCTCTAGTCCGACCTACACTTTCTGGCGATGGCTCTGATACTGCTGCTCCTGTTGTCAATTCCCCAATTTCATCCGTATACTCCTCCATAACATCCTCTTCAACAATTTCCTCTACTTCTTCTAGTACTACTGCAGCCGCAGCAAGAATTGGTTATTTAAATAGGACGAGAATGAAGGATGATAATAAAGATGGAATATCTTACAGAAGTAAAAGCATTGACGGTCGGGCTAATGGTGTCACCGTGTCATCTTCTACTGCTGCTGATGCCTCTGTCAATAAAGCAAATAGTATGTCAGGAGGATTTTCTTCGGGACCCACAAGAAAATCGGTGGGATTTAATGACGATTCTGATGAGTTTTATGACACTCCTCGACAACGCTTCACGATGATTGATGACTTTCCTGACCTGATTAAAGATTCATCAGGAGTTGGAGGTGTGGGAGGAGGGGGAGGAGGAGGAGGAAGTAGTAGGAAACGTTTCCTGAGTATTGGCTTAACCCGCTTATTTCGGAGAGCCACTTTTTTATCCTCATCATCCTCATCATCATCGGGCGTGTACAAAGTTACCTCTTTTGACGGTGGAGGTGAAAAATGTTATTCCGAAAGCAATTTAAGTCAAATTCATTTGGAAGATTCTCCTTCAACCTCGTCGACTCTTACAAGAGGAAAAGGTTTCACCATCGCCACTGATAATGATAAAATTACCACAAGAAATGCTCAAGTTAGATTTGCCAAAAGAGTAAGACCAGCAAGCATGTTTGCAACATCATCCGCTGCCACCACACTGTGTTCCACCGGCATGAAGACACCCGCAGTCTCGTCAATTTCTCAACAAGATGGAAAATTCAATGAGGAGGATGAAATTGTAGATAATGAGAATAAAATGGAAAGTATTATTACAAATAAGAATAAGGTGGAGCAGTCCCAACAAAATGAAAAGAAAGAGGAAAAGGTAAAAGAAAACTAAATGATTGTATATTAAAATCTACATTATCTGCAAACAAAATGAAACTCTTTGTACGGTTACTTTTACCACCAACTACATTATTAGAACAACCGCAAAACATGTGTAGGTATGTGTGGTTTTTTTATACATTTTTGGGGCTTGGTTTTTAATACTCCAAAAAAAAAAATGGAAAAGCACAGTAAAATATTCTAAAATCTAATAAGAATATATTTTTTAAGAAAGAAGAATTGGAATAAATTCCGCCATAAATTTGACTTCTTTTAAAGATCTATTCGCATTAAATAACCGCATCCTCTTTGGTTTTGTGTCATGGGCATGTGATATGTGAGTATGCATGTCTTCTTCCTTTCTTCTTGGGTATAAGTCGTATAATCATCGTAGTCGTCGGCGGTGGCGGCATCATTTTTTTGGTGGAAAGGACGAAAGAATAAAAAAGAAAATGGTTGATTCTTCTTGATTCTTTGACGTTACTTACTGTAGAAAAAAAATGGAATGTAAATTGATGGTGATAGACGAAAATAATGTCTCATTGACTCGTAAAGTAAAACTAACATTTTTAAAACTATAGAGCTTTGGTGAATTTTTTTTTTTGCAGAGGCATTCACTACAAAAATGAGGGTGTAATTTGTTGGGGCTCAGTGGGATGCAGTGGAGCGTCTCACAAATGTGCTTTTAGTAAAGTAAGTAAAAGTAATGTGTACATTCCAAAATGCCAAATAAGTAGGTAGGAAGGAATGTATAATGACAGGCCATCGAATTCAAACAGATCTTTTGCGCCATAGTAGTATTTTATCTTGTGAGATCATCATGCCATAGATGCCAGAAAATAAAAGCTTAAAGCTATGTAAGAGGTGATGTGATGTGAGATATGAGATGAGAAAGTGGATGGTGGTGGTCTTGTGTGTGTGGAATGGAAATTGGTTCGGCAATTCGGCAGAAAAAAAGAAGAGAAAGAGAATGAATGATAGAGAGAGAGACGTAATAATATTTAGTTGGCTGGATTAGAGGGGGAAAAGTGGAGCTATTACATTATACAGTTCAAGTGGAATCCCACTCTGGTATTTACATTATTCTTTTCATCTTCATATATTTATATACATACGGTTATTTAGCATGAAAAAAATAAGGAATTTTATTGCATTTTTTATTTATTAAACTAATCGTACAGAAACAGAAGAGAGGAATGATAATAATGGTATGGTTGTTCTAATGCGGGCTTTTATAGGTACTTACAATTCCACAATTCACTTTTGAAATACAAAGTCTTTATGATATATTCACTCATTTTTTATGTATGTATTATAATGACTTCCCTAATAGGTAGTATGTATCTCTAATATACCTACTACTACTTCAAATTTGTAGTGTGTGTTGTTCACTCACACAAGAGTAGTGCACAGTGCGCAATAAGCAATAAAAAGTGGAAAGGGAGTGGTACGGTATAATCTACCTCTTGGAAGTGATGATAATTGATGAATTGAAAAAACAAGTTGAAAATATTGCCATGCTGCTTTTGACTAGCTGATTATTATCATCATCATCATCATCATTACAGTCATTAAAACTATTGTGTAGCATAAGGTTTTTTCATTTAGAGGAAATAATAGAGTGAATTTGATGTACGATTCTTTGAGCTTATATGTTTTTCTACATGGATCATTTGATTCGCTCATTTGTTTCATTACGAATGTATGTTGGGGTTTTTTCTGCACAATTATTTCGTGAATTGTGAAGTGAGCCTCAAAATATAAAAATATTTTGTTTGTCTGGTTTACAATATTGTTATAAAAAAATTAATAACAAGGATTACAACAAAATAAAAAGCATAGTACGAATTTTGTAAAATTATATTAAAAACATTGGTGGTTTCAGTTATTAAGGAAGAAATGGCTCGTTAGCAAAAAATATTAGGAAAACTCACAAGGCGGTAGTTGTAATGAAAGTAAATTACTCACAAATGCACAATAATTTTTAATCCAGAGGGGGTCATGACCAGAAGAGTTTTACAGTTTATTCATGTATCGAAATTCTGGAAGATTTACTTGAATTAATAAGTTGTCATTCTATCATATTTTTTCATATGGCGGAGAAAAGAAGTTTAAGTGAACGCCGTTGTTAAAAAATATACAGAGAAATAGATTTTCGTAAACAGAAAGATCGTACTTTAGGATTCCAAGTTAACGTATAAATGTGCAGAGCTAGAAATTCGGATTCTAAATTCCAATACCCCAAAATATTTTGTTTTTCATATTCATATGAATTGAAATTATTGCATTTGGTTTACATGATTTCAAAAGTCCATTATTCCATGAAGACAAAATATTCTTGACATTGATCGGTTACGTGATGCTCACTCAGTAGCATGCACTTCTAATACCGAATATTGAAACAACGTAGTCCTTGGTTCATCGCAATGTATGTTTTTTAATTTGCAATAATTAGTCTCCTGTGCTTTTACAAACTCCCAGCTAGGTAGCAAATTATTTAAATTATATATAATATAACCTATGTGAAAGTACATGTCTATTAGGTTGTTGTATAATATGCTCTATCGCTCTTGCTCCGTATTTGGACATGAAAAACAGTGGCACAAAAAGTAATCAAAGTAATCCCAATCATATATGTACACACACATACATGTCGTATGTAGGTACATATATTCAGATTACCACACAACATTTCCAATTTTTTAAGTAAATAATCTAATCTCAAAGTTGTAATAAAGGTAATAACAACTAATCAGGGATTACCACAAATGTAGTATATTATCCACATTACTAGCATGTACTCGAGCTCACAAAAGAGAAACAGCGCTCTGTCAAAAAATAGTAACAATAGACGATAGTATGTCCAAATCCAAATGTTTGTTTGTTATTTTTGAGAGAGGCAGAAATGTAGCATCATCATCATCATCTCATCATCATCAAATCCTCACGGTAGCATAATGAATTTTGCTTCCCTGTACAAAAATATTTTCATCCTGCAGCATTTTGTTGGCTAACGTATGTATAACTTACTAGCTATGCACACATGCATGCATCATTTATACCGTATAATATACAATTTTGAACAAAAAAGGCAAGCTTGCTTTTTATTATTTTACTGCAACAACAATTACTTCAATACCAACAAATGGCATCACTGCATTGCTACTTGAGAGACTTGTGCTAAAGGGAAGTTACAAAGTAAAATGTTTTAGTTTTTCGCAAAAACCGGTTTTTTATTTTACTGACTGACTACTGGTGAGACCAGTATTAGCATTGCAGCAGCAGCAACAGCAGCAGCAAGTTAAGGAGATACGCACGCAAAAATATATTCCGCAATCTATTAGACATATTCGATAGGAATTAGTAATAACCAATGAGCATTATTTCCGTATGCCATATTTTACTCATCTTTCCATCTTTTATTTTTTTTCATGCATAATATAGTTTGCTATAAAAAATATGGTGATATGATATAGGTATTATCCGTAATGGTCGAAATATATTAAAAAGGTTGGGCTGGCTTGCCTAATGCATTTCATTTCCTTTCCATCATATCCACAAATGAAGGATGAAGATTGCAGAGAGGAAAATAATAATAATAATAAAAAATCCGTGGTAATCTTTAAGCAATGTTTCTCCTCCTTCTCTTTTGCTCTGTGCAAGTATGTATGTATGCATATGTAACATGCTCAAAACGAAATTAAATCCTTTTTTAAACCCTCACCACCTCTGAACATTATCATCTTTTTCTTTCTTTGCTATTCATTAGGAAATTCTGGTGTGTGTACTTTTTCAATATATCCAAGTATTTATTTTTTTGCTCCCAACAACAAAAAAGGAAACTGTAAAAACGCAGTGTATTTACATATTATCTTTCTGCTGCAGTGATATTAAAAAGGAATAATAATAATATCTCATGTGAAATAATTATTATAACGTTGCTTACCTGTTTATATTGTAAAAAAATGCACGATATGAAGTTGATACCAACACGAATGAAGCGCTTTAATCTCTCTGGTACCTAAACACACACACACAAACGCACATGAAGTGAGTTGCTTGTTGTAAGTTATGTGAATAGTAATCTTTGTAACCCGCTGATATACACACCAGAATTTACAAAAAAAAAAAACAATCCTTACAAATGGCCTATAAACAGCAGAGAATATAATATATATTTTCAAATAGACCATTGTGTATAGGGAATAATTTTTTTTTCCTATTAAATTAGCAGCAGCAGCAGCAGTTATTCGGTCTGATTGAGAATTTTTTTTCTTGCTACTTACTTGAGAGCGTTATTGTATATTGTATATATAATACTGCGGTAGTACGGACATGGACATGCACAAACAAACATGGTCTCTGTGGTGGTTGGTGGTGGGAGGAATTATTATAGGAAGGCAAAAAAAATGCAATAAGGCTTCTTTTTCTTTTTTATCCGTTCTTGACTTCACATTACACATTTTTTTTCTCTCGCGATGAATTTCCCATCCTCATAATCCTCTTCTCTCACTTCAATGTATGTTATGCGTGTAGTAGTTGTATGTAATTTCGTTTTTTTATCCAGATTCCTTACGTTCTCATGATTCATGAAGATAAAACCTTAGTAAAGGTATTATTATTATGATGATGAGTATTACTGTTTTTTTTTGCAGTGACCGTGTGTACTTGTAAGGTTATACCTAACTACCGAAGGTTTAAATATGTAGCCTATACCTTACATAATAATAATAAAATGTATAAAAAGGAAAGGTGATAAAGGTTGCTGCACCTATTGTTGTTGCTGCTAATGTTGCTGCTGTTTTTTTAACATTCAGATGATGTTCACTTTTACATTATTATTACATTTTTTTTCATACTTAAACTTTATTTTGTACATTATCTGAACTTTGCATGTTTTCATTTTTATGACTTGTGCCAAGGTTCTTGGTCTTCTTCAAATCGAAAAAAAGATGGGAAGAAGGAGTTAAAAAAACGAAAGATTGCAGAAATTATAGAACATGCTCTGCTGTTGTATGTTTGTTGTGCCTTCTGTCCATCCATCCCATCGTTGTTTTTTTGATACTCTCGTCATACCAGATTATCATATCATGATCAAAACTTTATATATATTTTTTATAGAAGAGTTTACTCTTTCTTATAGTTACAAAAAGAAGCAAGTGTTGTTATTACAAGAAATGCGTTATGTATACTATACTAACTAACGTTTATATAATATATTTGTTCCTCCTGTTAAGTTACTGCTGCCATGATCATAATGATGATGATGATGATGGCGATAGCCATGTATGATAATATCATATTATGAGGATGGTCATGATGATGATGATATTCAGTCTATCTAGCTACCTTGTTGTATGTTTCTACCTTACTTAACACAACCAACAACCAGCTAACCAGCAGATGGATCATTAGCTGGGAAGTTGACTATATATTATAATATATGAACTTTGCAAGTAACGTTTTTATGGCATGTATGTAGTATGCTATGCTCACATGTTTCTCTCTTTCTTAGCAAGTTATAGTGTTATAATATTATATCATCATTATCATCATTGGGATATTGCTGGTTTTTACCTTACTAACTTGCTGACTTTAGTTGACTAGTTCATTTTCAGCATATACATTTTTTTTCGTTCCTTTCTACTCTCCATTCACTTTAGTGTTTATTCTGTGTGCGTTGATGACGATGATGCCATGATGTTGTTGTTGTTGGCTATTATTATTACCCATCATCATCATCATATTCATCATAAATACATGGCTGGCTTTTTTTTATGGCAGCTACTACAAAAAAAACTACATATATACATTCCACAATATAATAGCACGGGTACGGGAGTAAAAATATGCCAGACCAGGCTGATCATTGAGAGAGAGAGAGATCATAGTGCATATATAGAGAATGTATAGAATTTGGCAAAAAGCTAATGAAGTATATCATCGTCATCTCGTCGTATAATAGTTGATCCAGCCATTGTTGTTTGGACAGTGAACACAGCAAGCTTCACCACAGGAGAAGTAGTAGTGACCAAAGTGGAGAGTGGAGAGTGGAGATATATGTAATAACACACACAAAAATATTTCATTTCACTTTCGGTTGTTTGGGATGTTATTATGTTTTTTGTTTGTTTGTGATCCTTTCTTGCATGGTTGCTCCCTGTATTCAACTCACACACGACATGTGCCCCATTTTTAATGGAATGTGGTGTGCAATGTAGGGAGTGAATGAGTGAATCACCAGCAGCGTCATTGCTATAATATTGCTGCTGCCGCTGTGATAAAGTTAGTAGTTATATATGGGAGCACATCATCATCATCATAGTGAGATTTTTATAGAAAGAGTATAAAAAAAACTATCAATTTTTTTATGTTATTGTTTTGATTGTTGTACGGGACAGGACATAACTTACAAGGGTGGAGAGCAGAGTATATATACATATTATACTTGTTTTGTCTGCTTGCTTAATGTTGTGTTATTATTAGTCATTTTTGCCTCTTGTTGGTATTTTGACCATTTCATTAAAACGCAGAAGGGAAACATTAGCACAAGTAATGGAAATGGGAAATGGACACATGGACAATGGTCATAATAATCAGACAACAACTGAGAATATGATGATAATTGTATTTTGGGTGGATCTCTACTGTGTGAGTTATCTAGTGAGCTGCTGCTACTACAAAAATTGTAAATAGAATTGTGGTGCTGCTACTGACTGGAGTTTTTTGTTTTAGTGCATTTTGTTTAATAGGCAGCTATTATGTGACGAATATATACATAGGTACCTATATAGGTTGTAATGTTGAAAGTATTGATGATAACAAACATAATATATTGATGATCAAACAGTTTTTTTTATTTGTATACATTCAAATATTTTTATGTGTTTGTTTGGTTTAAACGGGACACGGCATGAAAAGCTATAAAAAACTCATGACACGAGACAAGGATCAAAAAAAGCGAGTCGAGTAGACGACGAGTCGGAAAACGCGTTTGAGAATCAGTTTTGTTCGACTAGGTGCAGGGTGAACTTGAAAAAAAAAGGATCACGATTTGTGCAAGAATTTTTGTAGCTGTGAAAAATATATCTGCAGCAGCAGCAGAAGCAGCATCAGGGTGAAAAAACCTTTTGCATATGTTGCAGGTGAAAACAAACCACTACTAAATAAGTGAAAGATTTATGTGACGAGGGAAGTGTAGTCACCATAAATCCTGTTATAATTTGTATTTTCTGGAGATATATCAGAGATTTAATGTTATCTGTAAATCCATAAAATATTTCATGTATCCTGGAAAAAAAATATTAAACTGTTTAAAAAAAACTCAGACATGCACATTTTGTCGTAGGAATTAATTTTGTGTGAAAAATCCCACAAACTGAATATTTTATGCAAAGCAAAAATATTATGGTCTGACGACATATTATATAGTCTTCTAGTTCGACGACAGGATGACTTGATTGTTTGTGGTTTTTTTGGTTCATGTTTTTGACAAATTACCTTGTTGATCTTTACAAACTTTTGGTTCTCGTTGATATATATATACAAAGTGCATGAATAAATTCAACGAGACCTGACATGGATTCCAAATTTGAGGTGAGTGTACGCGATGACGCAGTAGTGGTGGAGTATTGGTTTGCTTCATTAAATCTTTTGGAGCCATTGCATTGTCTGTCTGAACATATATGTATAATATGTAGTTATAATTTTGTAAAAAAATTTTTTTTGCTTTTGTTCATTCTGAATAATTTAGAGATATTATTTATTTTTCAAAAATCAAAGTGCATTCTTTTGCGGCTCATTAATTTCGTCTGGGGTATGATTGCATTGGGCTGATATGGTTGATGTCCATTTTTAAAAATAAAAAAAAGGTCTGGTTCCATTGACGTCCTATTAACGTAACCTCAAGTATAAGCGGATTTAACTATCACACAATTAAATAACAGCAGGTCACTCGCCCGGCCTAACTCAAGATTATATTTTTTTTATGGAATTAAGGACACCACAAATTCGTTCATAAACGAACACACTTTTTTTGTTGCTAATTTGCTTTAAAAAACGTGACATATGCTAGATATATTCACAGCAACAATCTTCTTGAAATAATTTTTTTTTATACAAACTAAATCCAATGACTAATGAAAATATGCACATTGTAGGCGTGTAGGTGCAAACTTCACAAGCACGCATTGCTCTCAATTCATTGACAAGACCATTGTTTTCTGCACATAGTCAAAAAAAATCCTTTCAAAAATTGCAAAATCAGCTATTTACACAAATCTTTTTTAAAAAGATGAAGAGTTTGACTCTCTTCAGTCTATATATTCTGATGAACACTGATGTCCTTCAACAAAATAAAAATAATAAGTTGTTCTAAGTGGACCTCCTTTTGATTCTTTTTACGTAATACACTCGTTTAAGAATAGGTTATGGGCTAGTTAAACCTCAAGTCTACCAGCAGCAGAGCTCAAGACCGAGATTACTTAAATTCAATGATGATATTCATAAATAACAACTTTGTTCACTCATGTACATTTGTTTCTGCAGAAATTCCACAAAAAAAAATCTGCACTCTACATTGTTATTTTTATAGCGTTTTATTTTAAAGTTTAAACAAAAACTCGACTCATCATCACATAACCACCACTACCACTCCTTAAACAGTAAAACATATACAAAATTCCCTATATTATTATATTTATAGACAAGGTATGTACGTACGTAGTGAAGTGAAACAAACAGAAATTCTAGTTTGACTTGTAATCGTGGGAATTTTCACAAACTTGTAGACACGATTTTGGTGTTAATTTTGCTCTCAGCCAACATAAAACTCTGGGCAAAATAAACATTATATTAAATAATGAATTCATTGCCTCCACCAATGTCGTTCAATGACAAAAGGCTATATAAATCTTTTACAGACATGATATTCCTTCTTGTTAATTAAATTGTTATATATATATATATTTCCTTTATTATATTTTTTATTTAAGACTTAAATATTTAGCCACTAAACTGTCGGGGAATCTTGATGTTGCGATTTCGTTCAAACAACACAAAAGAATCAAAAAAAGCGAGTTGATTTATTTATTCTTTCCTATTTATCCATTATTTCGTTTCCTCCTCTTTCATTTTTATTTAAGCAATGATTTTATAGCGAAAAAAACAAGATGCTTTTGTTATAAAAAACACGACTATTTTGAAATCGTTGAGTGTGGTCTAATCAAGTTTGGTCTGGCATATGGTGTTATCCAATAATTGAAATGTTCATTTATAACAACAAAGTATAATACCTACATACCTATTATACATATGACAATGAATGAATAAAGATTATTTTATTTTTATAACGTACATAAAAATTAAAAACAAAAGGCTACACAGTTTTGTTGTATGTTGTAATTGCAAATCTAATTAAGTCGAACAATACCAAAGCCGAGCAACAAACACGAGCAAACATCATCGCGTAATCACATCACATCATCAAAAAATTATAAAAATACAATATGCCTACATGACAAAGTCACATTTAAAAACAATTTCAATTCAAACTGACAATGAGCCAGTCATGTCACTTTTCATAGTTTTTAAAACTCAACTGCTTACCATCATGCATACTTAGTGAATTCATATGAGTTTTAACAATAATCCAGGTATACACACAACACACTCAACAAAAGTAATCATGCACAACAACAAATCACTATTATTATTTTTTGTAGCTGAGTTGAATCGAAAGTGGACTTTTGCATTAGCATCATCATTGTAACAACTACCTATTATTAATACCAACCAGGCAACTCTATTTTGCTCGGCATGCGATCATGATGATTTCAAACAAAAAGAAATAAATATTATACATTTTTTGATTTTTTTAAACGTGCTTATTGCTTCTCCTCTGTTGTCATTAAATATCATCATATTTATACATGCCATTAGGCAAGAGACACAAAACTAGCATCATCATTATTTTTTTTTTTTTTTTTAAATAATGGAAGCAATGTGCTATATTCAAATTGGTTGAATTATAACAATGCAAGCAAGCCTTTTTGTGTGTTATTATTTATTATTATGATGTTGGCTGTTAATAAAAAATTCACGGCATGTCATACATTTTTTTTAGCCTGCCTCAACAATAAAAAATATATACATAAATACTTACTTATTGCTGTTTAGCACGTTTTTAGACCAACACAACACCACCAGCCATCATCATAATTATATTGTTGTAAATACATAATTATTCTGATAATGCATAATAATAATAATAATAATAATGTTGTGTTATATAATCTTAATGCACTGCGTTCATGAATGATTTCTTCCCTTCTTTTATTTTTTGAAAAAATTAAAACCACGTATAAATTGGCTGATGGTTTGGCATTTTATGTATGTACATAGATTTTATAATGCACATGCAGTGTGAAGTGAACAACAATAATAACAGCAATAATCAGAGCAAAGTGTTTTGTTCCTTTTATGCTAGCAGATTAAATGCATTAGGATGACTACATGCGGACGTTTTTTTTAATATCATTAGTATACCATGTAGTATATAAAATAATGTGCAAATCTATAGAGGAGAATTTTTTTTTATTACTCTATAAAATTCAGCTATAATTTAGATTCCGTATGTTCTAAACTCTCCTATAACCAATATTACTGCTGCGGCTGAGCAAAAATAAAAGCATGTATATACTGTGTACTGTGTACTATATATGAGCATTGTCATCATATCATCATCAATTGATCGTCATCATCATCATCATCAACTGATCAGACTTTTAGTTTCTTTTTTTTGATTGATGCCTCCTAAGGTTATATGAACTAAATCATATAGGCGGATAGCTATAATTATTATTCCTATGAATTTTTTTCAATGAGGAATATATATTTTGAGTAGGTATTTATGTATTTTTTTATGATGAACTTTCATCTATTCACCTGTCAGTGTGACTATTCATATGATATTATATAAAATCGTCAATCATTTTTTCATTGTTGGGTAGAAATGAAATATATATGTGTAAAAAAGTAAGTGCTCTAGAAGCTTAGTTGTGGTTTATGGCTTTGGTAATCAAATCATATAATCATATTATTATTATAATTGTGCAACATTTAGCTGATTATTTAATAATAAAAATCAGCATTAAATGGCACAAGTTGAAAATAGTCAACTAATATTATTATTGTTCACCTGTCATATTATCTTTACTTCTATTTAATACGTACCTGCGGCAAATGATAGTAAAATTTTAAGTAGAAGAGGAGCATAAAATTACTTTCGTCAGCGTCTATCGTCGCCATTATTATTAAATTCAAAGGAGGTAGATTATTCTTGTCAATGTACATATTTATAACTTATCTTTGGAAAGGGCATAGGTATTATTATTATTAATATTAAATATTAACCATGTACATATACAAATATGCTCAGTCTTGTTCACATACATTTTGTTTGATATCATCTAATTAGAAATTATGATATATAGCTTTAATTAAAATTCACTTTTGACATTACAGAAAAAAATGGATTAAAAAATGCAAGGTGGGTTTTAAATTTACATAATCTTTGGTTTAATTTTAATGATTTTGGATTTAGTGTGCAGTATAAACTGTACTTTTTTCCTTGGGGAAGTAATTTGCGATAAATTTTTTTTAATGATTATTGATGTCGAATACTTCTTAAGGCGTCTGATTTAGGTGTCATTATTTAATTAGAAATCAAATTGCGATCAGAAATGCGTCCTTTTACTTGAAATGTCTCGAGATACAGTTTTTTTCCTGTAGTATTTAGTAAGCTAAAAAAAACATTTGTCGCGAATTGACAGTTTCTAGACATCGTACGCCTACATATACATTCATTAATTATGATTATGAATATTATGATAAACTTTCATGAATCATGATCGATCTACTAGTTCTCAAAGTCACTTTCTATTATTAAAAAAAATATATATATATGATTATCTTTTTACAAAAGTTAATCATATATATGATCGTATGTAAACATAGTTGACATTATTGGAGTGAATGTGTTTGTGTGTGACGAATTTCAATAGTAAAAATAATTTTAATTTTTTTTAAGCACAGTTAATTTACAAAATATGATTACCTAGATAAAAAAAAAGATTTTCCTTTTCATTACTTCAATTTTCTTAACAACTCAATTATGCCTGATTCCTTTACGAGATACGTCAAGGTCTTTTCACTTATTAGAGGATCATCCTGTCTGTCTGCCGACACATTATCTTCACAATTCTCCTCACGTCATGTACTTACATACATGTAATGTAAAGGTCGCATCTAAGTATTGCTGCTGACTGATGCCGAGTTGCTGAATAAATTGGACAATTTGTCTTGGGAGCCTTTTAAGGAAAATTGCGAAAGGGAATTCAAAAAAAATGCTGGCAGTGAAATAATAACAAGCAAAATATGAAGTAAATGGTCGGCTACAAAAGCAACTAGGTATACATATATCAACTGAATCCCTTTACGTATATTTTCTTCTTCTTTTTATAATTTTTGATTTGATTATGATGCCTAAAAGACTCATCTTCTGAAAAATTGGTTTATAATAATAATTTACTAATTTCACTTGACAGTCATATTTAGGCACAAATATTTGAGCAGACGACAAACCAAAAATAAGTTTTGTAAAAAAAAAGAAGATTTGCATTTTATTTTGCCCGTTTGTTTGAATTTATGTTTTATATGCCCGTATTAGGCACAAATATTTGAGCAGACGACAAACCAAAAATAAGTTTTGTAAAAAAAAAGAAGATTTGCATTTTATTTTGCCCGTTTGTTTGAATTTATGTTTTATATACCCGTGTGGCTTACCATAATATAATTTACTAATAAAATAGATACCAAATGAGGAAAAGAAGACATTTTTGAGTTCCATTTAAGGATATTGTTGCCATTTTCTCATTTAGCACATGCTGTTCCAAAAACTATTTATGAATTGAATCACAGGTTTCAAGTCACAGGTGTGCAAAATAATATATGATCAATTTGGTTTGGTCATTATTGCGATTATATTAGTATGATGAGCTCTTCTTTGGAATGCTTATTCTCTAAGGATTTTCACATGTCCAACGCATTAATAATACCTAAATAAAAAGTTGGCGTTAGTTCCTTATTCTTTATCGCATGTATAATGCATTATTAATGTGATGTCGTTTAATGTGCTATGTGTGTGTGTGTGTGCTAGTGTTTCAAAAGTTATAATATTAACTTTTTGCCCAGCATCCACGTAACTAACCTTCACAAAGGTTGAATGTGATGGCTCTCTGCTACGGGCAGATAGGAGTGATAGATAATATAAAAAAGGCAAAAGAAGCTGTTTTGTTACAAGACGAGCAAGAAGATTTTTCTAGCAAAATTATGCATAGGTATATGCATGGTGATTTGAGCAAGAGATTGTATATGATGATGCACCATGTGAAGTAAACTAGAATAAATTGAAGATGAGTCACAATTGTGACTTTGGCATTCATTCTGCGAAAAGATTTATGTAAATATACATAATATAAGCTACATACATGTATTCATGCAGTGATATAGAAAGATGAATTACTGTTGGGGAAAAATTCGCAAGTGACGAGGAGGAGGATTGGATGATGATGATGATAATAAGTCCATTGTGCTGTGTTGTGCTGTGATTGCGTATATTATAATATTATTTATGCATACAAAAATATAACAAACACTTTTGTAAAAGGTAATTTAATGTACTTTGGGAATTGGGATAAAAGAACGAAGAAGCTGTGATTCTGATGAGAAATTCAAGTAGATTTTATGTTCTTTGTAAACCGAAGAAAAAGAAAAATGCTATAAAATGCAGTTCTGCTGGTATTGGATGATGGACTGTCTGACACCGCTTTTTGACCAATGTACTTCACTTTCAAAAACATTGGTCATGTAATGTATCATGATGGTGATGACGATAATCTTTTTAACTTGCTCTTTTTTGATGTATGTATAATATGTACAGTAGTAATTTGCCTTTAGCTGCAATGATCCCTTTAAAATTTGCATGCAGAAATAAATATATTAAAAAACCTGATTAGAGCACAAGCATGTTCACCTGTATGATTTTTTAGTAGGAAGATGATAAAACTGAGAGAGACCCTAAAGGGGAAAAAATCTCTGAGAGTTTGATTGAATGAATAGATTAGCGGTTACACAAGGAAGCAGAGAAGACTTTGCTCGAAGGAATATAAAGTGTACAATAAAATGAATGAATGACTGGAAGGAGTTGGCTAGTGATAAAGGTAACAAAAGAAGAAGAAAAACTCGCATCTATATACCTTCAAAATGTACATATCTACTACATACCTACATAATTGCATACATAATAATAACTATAACAAATACAACTTGTTTTGTGCAAAATAATCATTCCGCTAGAAGATATGAATTGAATAAATTAGATGAATGTATGGGATTAATTGGATTTTATGGATTTATCTGCTGGCATTTTGGTATTATTGCCAAATGTCATTATTGTGTAGGTAATATCATCAAGATAAGATCAGATCATGATCGTATTTTTTTCTTCTTATTTCATACAAGCCATTTGTCCAATGTACGAAAATGACAAGCCAAAAAGAAAAATCAACCTGCTAGAAAGGATTTTTTTTATTATGGGCTTTTTAGCATCATATCAAAATGATGAATGACTGAACTTAAGAGGAATGGTATTTTGAATGAATATGCCCGTAAAATGTCACATTATTATCATCATCGTAAACGATGAATGGAAAAATACCAGAGCCAAAACAAATAAAGGACTATTTTTTTTTGAGTAATGGTCTACTATTAAAGAACTACTTGAGTTTAAGCTGAGTTGAATGCTCTTGTTTTGCGCTGTGTGTATGAGAGTCAAAATTGTTTAGATAAATTATGAAATGCCTTTTTTAAAGTTAACAAGAAGAAGCGGAAGAAGTAGACAAGCATGGAAAGGAGAGAGAGAGATTTGTTTTATTTGTAAAATAAAACGTTTTAAAAAATTACGGAAGGACGGAAGTAAAAAAGAGGTAATCGTTCCGCAACAAAAGCTTGAAAGAAAGAATTTAAAGTAAGAAAAATGAGAGGGAAATTACTGTGAGATAAAATACATACATACATACGTACACAGTACACACATACAGACAGATAGAGAGAAAATTACTCGTGAATTTATTATTACTTTTTTGGTACACGTGAAATTTTTTTTATGGATTTTAAAATTATGTGTATTGTTTGTGCTCTGTATTTATATTATGTTCAAAACATGATGTTATGATATTTCTTCTCTGTACTTATAATGATTCATTTCATCTTCTTTTGGGAAGAGGGTGCATGAGCATTTATAAAAAAAGGTTGTTACGCTTGTTGAGATTGTTTGCTGTTATATAAAGTAGTTTAAAAAGTAAAAATTCGGTGAAAAATGGTTTGATGTAGGGAAAAAAACTTTATTACTGCCGTAATGGAATTTAATATTGAATTCATAATGGAATTTTGCAAGTTGTGCCGAAACTGATGTGCAGCCAGTTACCTGTATACAGTAATTTTGTCTAATGTCTGTTTGTTGTTGTGTGTAATGTAATGTATTATAAAGTATTATTGCAAAAAAAAATCATAAGATCAAGTATTTTTCCTTTTAATTCTGGTGGTTATATATATTATGCTATGATATGTATATATGCCATCGCCATGTTATATTATGCAATGCATGTCCATTTGGTACATCTATATGCACTACTGAGATATTTTAATGTTCATAGTTTATTGCTCCAATAATAATGGCCGGTACTCTGTAATCAATTTACGAATTTGAAAAAAGGAAGTAATGAGGGCAATCATAGTTGTTGGATAGATTATTATTATAAATTAACTGTTTTGTTGTTGTTGTTGTTTACATGTGCATGTAGTAGCACATAACTGAAGAAGAAAATTTCAAATCTGCACTATATTGTATACATGTATGTATCATTTATTTCTGCATACGTATATTATTATTATAGTTGGCTTCTGTTATTTGTTGGGCTTACATGTACTGTTGTAGCTTGCAGGCGTCAGTGTAATATGCGTCGCAGACAGCAGCACTTTGCCGTGATGAACAGGATCATGAAATTTTGAGGCAATTAAATATTGACAAATTATATGACAATATTCACAGTCACAGTAAAAAAAAGAGAGGTGGCTATATATTGTCGTCTTTTAAAAAAAATTTGTTTTTGAGTGTGTATGAGATATGTATGGTATGACATACTGTGCCAATATGCAATGGAAGCTAAATAGGCTATCTGTTGGACTTACTTGGCAGTTATGTATCTTATCTAATGTTATGTTATTTTAGAATCTGTAATTTGACATTTCTCTGTTTCAAACCATTGGTATCACAATAATGCATGCAACATGTAACATACATGCATGCAAACGTAAAGAAAAGCCAATCTTAGCAGATAAATTTGTAGAGAAGAGAGTGTATGAAAAATTGTGTATTCTCTTGATCATTGATGATCATCATCATCATCATTTTTACGATTATCAATAGAATATCACGAAGAAACGAGCATGATGGCTTTAAAGATTCTGAGATGCTTTGAGAATTGAAAAGAATTGGATTTGAATAGTTTAGAATTGGAATGGATACTTTTTGTATTTTAAACTTACACATGAAACGATATACTCAATATTATCATTAATGTGGATACTTGTGCAGGCAAAGGCATACCTTTACCTGTTGTGCGTTGTTAGTAAAAAGGATTTGGGTTTTTCTTAAGAAAAGACACTGACGTTGCTATTTGTGTGTGTTTTGACTCTGACAGGTAAACCAGGTGTGCATGCATATTATACTCATTTGTACTAGTACAGGTAACCATAATCCTTTCTGTATCATCATCCCCCTACTCTATACTACTTGCTTGTTATATCCACAAAAAATTGCTGCATATTATATACACTGTTGTATTGCAATGCTTGTATTGGTTAACAAGACTATGGTTATGGTACCCACAACCACAACTGCCTCATAGTATATTTTTACGTGGTGTGATATAATATAATAATAGTAATGAACAGGTAGACAGAATTGCATATATACCTATATATCCTTAGTATATACATAAAGTGTGTATATATTTGCTTTTGTAGCTTTTAAAACAGTCAGCCTGCTATAAACTAGGTATATAGCATGCCAGACAGATGATGCAGTGCAGGCAGGGGTAGTAATAGTACCTTTTGATTTTGTTTTTCGATGTATTTTTTTATACATGAAAAGTTTTTTTTTTACGATTTACGATATGTCGATATACCTGCTGCTGCTGATGATGATGATGATGATGACGATGGCTCATGTAGTATTAGTAGTAGTGATCGTCATCATGTTCCTCCTAAATATTATTTCATACACAGGTAATAAGAAATATAACTTTTTTTTTGCAGCAGCAGCTACAATATACACCTGAATTGAACACAGATGTAAAGATGCACAAAAATCATTTCTTACAAAATTCTCACAAACACAAGAAGGTATAACAGGACAAGAGAGAGAGATGCATTTCTTTAAAATGAAGAAAAAAATAAAGAGAGATGCACTTTTTTTGTGTAAAATATGTGTACAGGGGGCATAATTATTAAAAGAACCCTTGAGCAATTCTTTTGTGTGTTGTGTGGTGTTGGTGGAAAGGGAAGTGCTATACCCTGTCGTGATGATGATCTATACGTACTTACCAAAATAAAAATCATCATCAAAGTGCACACACTATACGGTCGTTGTTGTTGTTGAGGAGGAGGAATGTTGGTTAAAATTCTGAGAAGAATAA
>JAHZNC010002856.1:0-21607 GCA_027744095.1 Zhuqinia jingwanae
AGAGAGAGAGAGAGAGACAGAGGGAGAGAGGGAACCACGAGAGAGAGAAAAAAAATGCACACAAGCTTGTTGTGTGAAGCTATAAAAGCGTGTTGTAAAGCTAATTGAATAACAACTTTATGGACTATAAAGTATGTATGATGACTTTTTTTATAGATACTAGATTGATGTGTTACTTTTGCCTATAAAACATTATTTAAAAGATGATGAAAATGTCTTCACGTCAGAGAGTCAGAGTTTCCAACATCTTCATTTGCTCATCACACTTTTTTTGGTACATCACAAAAACATTTTATTTTATTTTTGTGGAATTCCCTATTTTAACCGCAGACAGATTTAAAAACAGAAGCAATTGCTGGTCATTAGAATAGACAAAGTTTAGTGTTAGAAAATGATGTTTCTTTTATCTAAGTGCAGTGACCATCTTAAATTTAACATTTGTTTTTTTTATTTCCCGTGATTTTTCCCCTTATAAATAGCTCATTTTCACATGATCTACATATGTGATACCTATGCATAATATAATATCGTACTGCTCCGATGTGTTTAATCCATCGTAAATTTAGTAAAAAACAATTTATCGTGTACACAATAAAAAGAATTTCCATTTTCTGTAGTGCATAAAATGATTTATGTTGATTGATACTTGTTAGCTAGAAGAAGAGGAAGAGGGATTCCCGACACCAATCAGTCAAGTGTGACCAAAAAAGCAAGCCAGTTTAAAAAAAACCACGGACGTATATTTTTTATATTGTTATCGTCCTCTCTCTCCTCTATTCTTCTTGTCTGGTTCATGTTGACTGACTACTTATATGACTATGTGTATGTTTGTATATATGATGCATTGCATAATGCAAATTTTACTGTACTTCTCCTATCAAGTATGTACCTATATTTTTTGTTATAGTTGTCAACTTTACTGTTTTGTCGTACTCCACCATTTCCTGAGTAAGAAAAAAAAGACACCGATTGCGTACTTCAACCCTTTTATTCCGCCGGCGAGACAATTTTCAGTTAAGCTGCTGCTAAATGTAGAATTCATTCAACTTCAACACACAAGATTTTTCTGATAATGATAATGAATGACATGAAGAGGACCGCAATCTGCTAATTTTATATAATGCATATTATTATTATTATTGTGAGTATCGTATAATATGTATTATGTATGTGTGTATATTGATGTAAGTATGTATTTAAATCATTACACAAAAAAATAGAACTAAAAAGTAGTCCAATAACGAATAAAATGAATGATTCTTGTATTGCGGTGACATGTATTCTTGCTCAAATCACAATTGTACGCATTTTTTCTCTCATTCAAGTGGAATGTGTCAGTCAGAGTCGGATCAGAGAACCAAAGAGAGAAAGAGTGCATCATCATCAGCAGCAGACCCGACTTGGCTTTGTTGATGCATGCAACCAAAAAAGCTATCAAGCCAAAATTGAATGAGAAAAAACGGAACGGGGAACAAACAAACAAAAATCAGCAGCAACAGCAACAGCAGTAGTGTTAGTAGTGGAGTACTTGACATGCAATAATTAATTAAAATTTTAGTTTCCTTGACTTTTTTATTCATAAGAACTAAAAATCTAAAAAATAGGGTGCTTTACCTTTGTTATATTAGCTACTATAAACACAATACATCATTGCATGTATGCATGCCATCATTATTTTTTATTACAAGTTTGACGACTAGCCATGTCGTCGGAAAAAGAAGGAGAGTGTGAGGATGTAGATTACTCATTTGTTGGAAATTATTTCCCACCCGACTTTGCTGAAGATCATGAGAACAAACCACAAAATTGCGACAGCAATTTATAAATGGTGAGAAATTCTTGAGTTTTTTTTGTTTTCCAAGTTATTTTATTTTTTATTAATAATGCATCTCAAAGAACACCGGGAGATCATAAGAACAAAAAAATAAGCTAAAAACATGGAGAATTTGTATGATCATGATAAAAATGAGAACGTCTGTAATACACATGTGAACCAGCGGCCACCTTTGTTTCTCAAAAAAAATCTTTTATACTTGCAGACAAGATTACAGAATATGATACAAACAAGCTTGCTGTGATTCACATGGCTGATCTTTTACGAAGAAGAGAGGTTAAATAAGAGATGCATGTACCTATGCATAATATATAGCCGTATTAGTAGCCATAAATACCACCATCATAGTTTCATTTTTTTTCTTCTTCTTAAACAGCAGCAGTAGCAGCAGCAGTAGCGCATAATAATATCAGATTGAATTACCTTTTTTAAGGATTTATCATTTTACCGACTCTACGTTTTTTTGAATACATATACCTAAAAGTAAGTAGGTATATGGGCATAATAAAATGGTGTGATGTTACATGATATGGAATTTTAATTGCTATTAATATGTATTAATAGCCTCAATAAAAAAAAGTACAGGGATTTTTTTAATCCAGAGAATTTTTTAACTTGGTTTTTTTGTGTAGGCCATCCCACTAGGATTTCAAGCTCACATCAGGAAAATACAACCCTTCAAACTTTCAAAGTCGGTTTTTCGGTATAAAAAACACGATGTCAATGAAAAAATTTAAAAAGTATTTATTTAGTAGTTATTATAATAATATGCATCTTATTATTATTATTATGCTGGTAATAATGACATGTTATAAAAATGTGGTGGCATTGCATGGCATGCATGTTTTGGAACTGCATTTTCTCTCTGCCTTGCTGACTATTTTTTTTTCTTGGTTAAGTTTGCGTTTGGAGAAAAAAGAAGAAGAGACCGAAGAAAGAGAGAGAGAAATAAGATGAAGATAAGGTTTTTGATGTGGTCTAAGTTACATAAGCAATGAATCACATTGGGCTGTCTGTCATATGAGACGGGTGAGACTGACTGGCTCAAACTGCTGCTGCTGCTACTGCAACTACTACTGCTACTCATTTGGTTATTCTATAACTGGTAGTTGTAGTATAGTATAGTACACACACAGAGAGCATTATTATTACGTTTTATTATTATTATTAAAGTAGTTGTAGTGCCATTTCCTAACAACTGACATTACAACAGCAACAGTCAACTTATGAAAATGATAAAGTGGCAGAGTGGATAGCAGTTCAAGCAGTCCGCGCCGCGGAGAATATGGTGGCATTGGTCGTGATGGTGGTGGTAATGCCATGAAAATGAAATAATAATAATAATAATCATTATTGTTTCATTATTTCAGCTCTGGTGTTGTTTTCTGTTGTTGGTTTTACAACCACAAATAATCATGCATACTTTATATGCAATAAAGTCAAGTCAAGTAGCTGCTGTTGTAGCCCTCTCAATTTTTATCTCAACTTTGTATCTCCATCCATCTCGCCTCTCTTTTCTCCCTTTCATACTAATAATAATAGCAATAACAACAGCTACTAAAAAGAATTTTATTTTTGCCCGGTACACAACAACATACAGCAAACCTATTAATAATCATAATATAATCATGCATAAAATAGGTAGGTACACATTGTGTATTCATGACCACTTACACAATTACTATTTTTTTAGGCGGTTGCTAAAAAAGAAAGGAAAATTAATATTTTTTGCGGCAAGGTAGACTTTTCATTATTAATCTAACATGCAAAAAAAAAGTTGACGAGAGAGAGAGAGAGAGGTTTAAAAAGTCAAGTCAAGTCAAAAGGCATCTTTCTTACACCACACACAACTTTACACTGTTGCCAGTTATTATTGTAGAAAAAAATATATCAATGTGCTAAAAAGGAATTCATCTTAACGACGATTTATTATTGAGGTGCACCATTCCATTGGCAGTATTATTATTGGTATAAAAAACATTGTTGCTAACTAACTATTAGAAGAAAAAATTAAGCAACCTTTTACATAGGTGCATATACAACATATTTTTTATTTTATTTTACTAATCATCATCAAACATCAGTCGGCAAAATAAATGGTTACTTAAGTAGTCTGTGTGTACTGCTGTGCACCAAACCAATACAAGACCTCACACAAGGTTTTTCCCTCATGAAGTGTTGTTTACACATGCCATAATGCATGTAATGTATACGAATCGGAATTTATATGAATTTTTCTTGTTCTATCAAGAAAATTAAACGATTTCCCTTCGTACCTACATCTTACACAACTACTCACACTCACACACAACATGTATCATGTATACACGTACTTATGTACATAAAAAACATACGTGGAAATAAAATAATATAAAAAATTTATATATATAATTTTTTTGTATGCTATTTGAATTCAATTTAGGCAGATGAGGTTGTAGGTCTCTACCTTATGTATAATATACATTCTCAACTCACACACACACACACGCATAACATGAATAAATGCATGTTGTGTAGTTTTGTGTTGTTGGTTTGATAAGATTAATATCTTCAAATCAGCTGCATCATGAGACGACTGCTTACTGCACTCCCCGATAAAAAAAATTGCTAGTGTTTTTCAAAAGAAGGAATATATAATCCCAATTCCTATCTACGCCTCGTAAATCCTAAATAATATTTATACATTATTTATACATAGCTTCTATATAAATATACACATTATGTACTTGTTTTTTTATAGTCCCAAAAATAGCCCCTTTTGATAAATTTTCTTGGCGATTACAAATTCGCATTTTGATTCCTATCCTTCTTTTATGTATGCAGAGGAAAATGTATAGAATTTTATTTATTTATAATAATAATAGTGATGATGATGATGATTTTTGTGTATTTTCCTATAAAATTGATTATATTTCTACCTCTTATCAAATGAGTAATGAGCATTGCATACTTGGATCGCTTTTGAATGCAGCGCACCTGCATAAAACATTTATTTTGCATGTTGCATCAACAACTCCCGGGGAAAGTCTATCAATTTTCAAAGCACATACATTCACATTTACACATACCTGCATCTCAACAGATAATAAATTCTCACACAAACAAGCCAAAAGAGTACAATATTTTTTTGCAGTAGTAAAAAAACGAGATTACATAAAAAAAGGAAATCGTACACCTGTTTAATCTACGCCAGATAGTGTGTGTGTTAGTTGTCTTATCATCATCGTAATTTCTTGTTATTTCTTTTTACCTGTGTGAGTGTAATAAATACACACACACACTCATCTCACATAGTGCCTTGTTTGCGCTCTCTCTCTCTCACTCTGGTAGCTTTTTTTTGTTCACCAAAGGGGTAAAAAAAGAAAAACACACGATTATAATTTTTATGAGATTCTCCTGCTGCTATGTTCACTGCCCGCTGGCAAATGATGGCAGGTCTACTCATTTTTTTTCTCTCTCTCTCTCTTTCTGATTGTTAGACAAATATACATATAAATACTTTTACATACATACGTCCGTCCTCTTTTATTCCATTGTAGTCATAATAATAATAATAACGTGTGTAGCTCTGTACACAAAAAAGGTATATATATTTAATAACTTGACTTGACTTGAGACTTGACTACCACTACAACAACCCAAGTTCATTACATTTATTTGTGATAGAACTTGATGTTGTTGGATTTTCTAGTCAAGTAAGTGATGGTGGTAGTGATGTAAAGCTTGTAAGCTGTTGGTGAAGCAGTTAAGCCAACCCATTTGATTTTGCGGTGAGATAATCCATCTTTATAGTCATGTTTCTTTTTTTTTCTTCTTCTTGTTGGACTCTCATATTCATCATGTTCCTTTTGCTCACCAACACCACCACCACCACCATCACCAACTATATAGCAGCAGGAGTTTATACTATACACACACAACTCAACAATCAGTCAGTTAAGTCAAGTCTAAAAGTTTTTGTGGCCAGCCTCCTTTTCATATTTTTGATGTCTATTTAGCTCATGGTAAAGAGGTGCTGGTATAATAATGGTGATGGTGGTGGTGGTAGTGTCGTGGTATTGCATTGGAAGAGTGTTGCTTTAAAAAAACATGATGTATAATAATAATATGTAGTATATAGCTCTTTCGGTGTTACTTTTTTATTTGATGATGGTGGTGGAGCACACTAATAACAGTCATCATCATCATCATGATCATCAACCAACATCGTCATACATAAAAAATACAACTAGTTGTTTCTGGGGAATCAACTTATAGCATGCCATCATCATCATCATCATCATGAGACACAAAAGTAAACGCAACAACACACATCACATCATGAAATGTGACTGGACGCATTTAAAGCCTTTCCTCCATTCCTAATATGGCATTTTATTACTACACTACTATTGTTGAGCTACAACAACGAAACAACAAGCTTGTAAAACTCGATTTGATGTTGTGTAGTAATGTACTTAGTTATATTATCATTATTATTATCATTATTATTATTGTGTTGGTTTTAGTTGGTCATGTCCCCCAGAGTGAAGAAGCCATGTCCATAATATCTGTTGTGCTTTGTGGGCATTGTTCAAAGCTAGCAAACATAACAAATGAAATATTATTGTGTGAGTGTGTGTGTGTGTGTAAAAAAATATTATAGACACTTGCGCATTGTGTGTGTGTGTGTGCCATGTTGCAAACGTAGTCCATAATAGTCGCTTATATAACAGAGGCATAATATGATTTTATAATTGAACTAATAGCAGAAAGGAAAGAAACGAGAGAGAGAGAGAGATAGCAAAGCAAGTAAGTTGGGAATGAGAAAATAGTACTTATGGCGATGAGTGACTGGGCGACTAGAATAATTGCCCACCCACTGAAGTACATATAGCACAACCTCTTTTTATTCCCATAATTATAGGCTTTGCTTTGTGAGTGTGTGTGTGTGTTGTGTCCCCAACCATAAATGACTTTACTTGTTTGTTTTGTGCTGCTTATTTGACGCTTAATATTGTAGTAATATGGCTCTCGTTTAAATTGCTTGCTTTGAGTATTGTATAATTTTTTATTATTTTATGTTGAAACCGCGCATTAAGAAGAAATCATATTTAGTAATTTACTCTAATTACTAATTTAGTGGGAATACTAAATAATCCTAAATCCTTTGCATAAATATAATTATCAACAACCTACGTTACTCTGTAACTATACTTGTGTCAAAAAATTCCACAAAGCCACATAAATGGAACATAAAATATGGGCGAATATTACTTGGACTTTGATTTTTGAAATTCGACACCTTTAACCAGAGACACAAACACACACAGCGCCAACCGTGAGAACAATTTGTTGAGCTCACCGACGTGTTCACTGGCTATTCATTTTCATATTTTTTATGCCATGTTTACAATAGTATTTAAAAATGGATATTATGCTTTATTGTCCATGGTCGATCGCAATCAGAAACATACCTCCCTCTTGCACTTTGTATATTTTATATAATGATAGTAATTGTTTACTTTTTGACCTGTGAAACGAATTATTACTGAATTATCTATTTGAAAATTAACAAAATTATGCTTGTCGAATCGAATTTTACTTCTTTGAAACTTTTTGTTTGAGTATTGGGTAAATTAAGAACCTTTAAGCTAATAGTATTCTAACAATAAAGTAAACACAAATATGGTGGTCAAAATAAAGCTATTTTACATACCCTGATCAATAATGAATTTTTTTAATTATTTTTTTAATTTTAATTTTTTAAATCATTAGTGTAAGGTTTTTAGCAGAAATACACTATGTAGTTTCTTCTTGAAATTGAAATTTACACTTTATTATTATAATTTTTTTTAAATGTTTATTACGTATATAGTAAGAAATTGTAACGTATTGTGAAAAATATTCTCGATGAAGCGAACAACATGAACCTATTTGTAGCTTTCAAACTCCAATTTTTTGAGTAACGTGTGTAAGTAAGAAGAGATAATGTTTTTATGGCTTCCAGCTGGCAAAAAAATTTGAATACTATTTTGGGTACAAAAATATTGCTTAAAATACTTGGAGTATTATGAATGGTCAGTATATTGCAAATCGTATACACTAAATGATGAAGGTGATTGTACTTGATTACAAGTACAAACATAGTTCCTTGGCAAAAATTATACTCTTTTGTAAAGCATTTTGTGAACTGATGTGACGCTGAAGTCAAAGAAAAACAAAATAGCACACAAAAGCTTATTCTGTATAAAAATATCTGAGAAATTAGAATGATAATAATTTTGTTTTGTATTGCTTTGTATTGCACATACAATATAAAATAGATGCTACGAAAATGAAAAGAATAAATAAGTGAGACAAACACACACAAGAAAATTTTGACTTAAAAGGGCGAAAATAAGATTTACGAGCCAATGTCTTGAGCCTTATGGGGCATAATATGTGTGGTGGTGTGGTACTGGTGGTGCTTCTGGTTATGCGTCTCTGGAGGAGAAAAGATTGCAAAGCTCTTTATATTATACGACTATTTGTAACATTATGCAACTTTAAGTCCGACGGGGTGTCTCTCTCTACCTTATTATTACACACATTTTTGCTCTTCTCTGAAGAAAAAAATCTTTTTATTTTTATATCTCTATACCTTTCCTCCTTTACGTTATGGTATTTTTGTTCTACATATTTTTCCTCCTCACAAATACACACGCGTAATAGTCATATTACAAAACACTTTTATGACTTATTATTCATCTTTTCTTTTTGAGGAGCCCTTTTTTCTTATCCTTTTTTTCTTGTACTACTACTCCTGTTGATTTTTTTTCTTCCTCTTTCTCTTGAAAAGTCTATACAATGTGCTGGTGTGGGAGAGAGAGAGTGTGTGTATGTGTTTGTAAATAATAAAGGGATCTTTTGAATGTTCACACATGTATACTTTGCACTCTCTAACAACACAACACACATGAAACAAAATAAAAGAGTCAAGTTTAACATTTGTTTGTAAGATTAGCTGTGTGTGGGGAGTAGGATAAATTACAGAATGGGGTTTTCAAGTTCATTTGTAATGAGACCAGTTTAGCGTGACATTTTTAAAACATTCATTTCCCTCTAACATGACACATTCATATTTTATGTATATTTTACTTCAAGAGAGTATATGACTATGACATGTGTAATGTGTACAAAGTACATACATACATCTTGGTATGATTAACAAATTATTATTTAATTTTATGATCAAAGTATTATAAAACTAATTATTATTTGTGCTGATGAATTTAACCAGCTTGAAAGTTTTTGTTTAAAAAAATATGCTTAAAAATTGTGTGTATGCTTTTGATTTGAGTATTAAAATGAGGTGCTTACTTTGACCTAGATGAACCCTTTTCATCCAGGGATAAATTTGCGGTGGATTTCCCGACGATCCTTTGGTATTCCCTGTTTGACTCTGACTGCCATTATTTGAGTTCGGACTTGTGGAATTATGTGAAGAGTTTGACTGGGAGTTTTGGCTATTCTGACTTCTGCCTCCGGTGCTGCTTCCCCCACTGCCCAGAGGAGGACTTCGGGGGGTACTGCACACGGAGCTGGATGCCGATGAGCCGTTACTATTTGTGGTCAAATCTTGCGGCGAGCCACAGTTGGTGAGACCAGTATCAAGTCCTACAAGTGCTGCTGCTGCAGCGGCCGCTGCCACAACGGCACTCGCATTTGCCCCACTCCCTCCCCCACCACCACTTGACACGATATTGTTTGGGTTGCTTGCACCAGAGTTATTGTTATTTGTATTACTATTGTTGTTATTGTTCAGTGCAGAGGAGGCGTATTTGCAACTCGGGTTATTTGTCAGGGAGCCGGTTAGAGGTAATACTGAACCACCGTTGAGACCAGGAGGAGCGTTTGTTCTGTAGTCGGAACCATTTGACAAGTTTGTCACATGGTGCGTTGGGGAACCGCCGTAGTAAGTAGCCTGAGCAGCGGTAGCAGGTGAGTAACAGTTTGGATAACTTGACCCAGCAGCTCCTCCCCCAGCAGCGCCACCGGACGCTGCTGGTGCGCCCGGGTAATACTCATTTGCTGCGTTGGGGTCAGGTCCACCCCGGCCACCATTGTAGCACGCTGCCAATGAATTGACAAACTGGTAAGAGCTCATTTTTGCACTTTATATCAAGCTATATAGCAATGTCTACTAATTAAAATGTTTGATGACTGACAATGGAGATGATGATGACACTTTCTTTTAAATCTTTTGAAATCAGTCAGCTCAACTGACACTACGACAATGATGATGAGCTGTACCAAAATAATGGTCTAGTACACAGGAAAAGTACAGTGCTTTACTGCAGTAGTCACGATCATTTCCCGGATAACACATTTTTACCATTTTTTAACCAAAAATTTCAATCAAACTATTTTTCTTATAAAACATTAAAATTTGTGTAACATCACAAAATTTCAAGTTTTAAATCAAGTCTAATTATTCCTATTCACTTGTATTCATTCCTACATCAACCTCAGCACTTTAGGTAGTGTCTCCATGAACAAATGGGATTTTGGGGAAACTTGAGATTTTTTTCTCATTTCTCATCCCTTGAACATATCACCAAACAAATTACTGTAATTCGATGAAAAAGCAAGCAAATTTGGCGATTGAGACATCTCTAAATCATGCTATCGCACTGCTTGCAGAAAAAATATACCGGAGGAGTAGCAAAAGTCTCCACGAAACACATGGACTTCCCGGAATGGGACAAAACTGAACAGATGTTCCTTTCTCGTTCCTTCTTTTTTTACTTTTCTCTCTCCTCCTCTCCTCACACCTTACTTGCTTGCTTGCTTGAACACGTCGTTGTGTTGTCGGAGCAAAAATGATGATGTGATGGCAAAGCATGCACCACTTCTTCTTCTTCTCTGTACGCTTTTATGACTCTCTCTCGTCTCTTTTCTCACTTGTCCCTCTTTATTGCATGTGTGGTTTGTATAAGGAAATAAAAGAGCAGTGCAGTTTCTTACAAAAAATATTGGGCTGCTTCTTCACAACTGAGAACTATGAATCATTTTCTATGACTCAATCTATTTTTCACATATTTTTTCTCACAAAGTCAAACATTATTTTTTTGTTTTTCTTGTACAATAAATAGTTTTTATTGTTTGTAATGCTTTCTTCTCACTTTTCCTGTTAAAAAACAGTAGCAGGAAAGAATGCCGGTAGCATTGCAACTTACATGCACAAAAATGTTAGCTCACTTTTTATTATTCAAGTTAAATTTTGAAATCTGGTATGTTTTTGCATTGTTGAAGTAATTAGGATAATAATAAATATAATTATTATCAATTACTTGGCAATTAATTTTTAACGGGGTTATAATAATTTTAATTTTGATGACTTTGACAATTGACACACTCTCTGCATGTGTGCTGTTATGATAATAATAATAATATGTGTTCACCACACACCATTCCAAGACAAAATGGTCATGAGCCTTTGCCAGTCAAACGTCGAATGACTTTCTCTTTGATGTCTCCTCCGAACCAAACAGAGGCGAACTGTGTGTATTTGACGTAATTTCAATGAATTATAGCTGTAAACTCACTTGCTGTTCATCCTGATGATGTAGAGAGAGATGATCATGATCATCATCATTTCTGACGGTGATGGCACTTCTTCTACAACTGCCAGCAAAGTAAGTGTAAGCAGCAATGATGGCAAGGCAAGGGATACTTCTCGCTAATATACCAACAAAGAAGCATCAAGCATTACACACACACAAACTATTGCTTCTGGTTCTTCTACTGCTTTACCATATCCCATCACACATCGCCACATAAAAACCAACAGTATATATAATCAGTGGAGAATAAGAATAAGAAGAGGTGAGTTTTCAGTCAGTTTTGTTATGTGGGAAAAACCAATGCAATGTGCTTTTGCTATTGCTTTGCTTCTTTTTTTTGGTTTCGTACATCATGAGACGCTCATATACACAAACAAACACACACACACTCACGTTTTTGATGTACTAAACTTTATGTGTGGCTGGCACACTTTTAATGGTGCATTTACCAAAAAAATAAATATATATCTACTTGTCCGAGACGATATATTTTTGTGCCTTTGTGGCATGGCATGAGCAGTGTCAGTGTATATAGCAGTATACGCAGCTTTTGGCTTTGTTGGTGAAACGTTTCAAAAAAAAATACTCACACAAACTTATTTGCTGTAGTATGCATAACATTTCATACAATTTTTTTATATTATGTATAGATACATTAGAGGCACACACCATCGCCACCGCCACCACCAACAAACATCTCTAGTGTATCTTTTTAGCTTTCAACTTTTTTTCCCTATTGCTCTACGTTTATTCCTTTTGGTTTAAGCTTAACTCTTGTAGTAGAAGTAGTAATAATAATGTTAGCAATAACATAACATAACATACAGCAGCAGAAGAAGAGTGAGGAAAAAAAAGACAGAAAAAGACTTCCCAACACTATATAATATTATGTATAAGAGTGAGCATGTTGTTTGATGATGTATGTACGTGTGGTAAAGCAACATTGTCGTCTCGTTGTACATAACATTACCTTACATCACACACATATCCAATCTATCCATCCATCCATCTATCCAGCAGCAGCAGCAGGAGCAGAGCAGCAAACTCTCTCCCGTCTCAACATTTCCATCACCTCCAACCAAAAAACACACTATTTTTACTACGTGGTTTATAGATGTATATAATATTATGGAGAAAAACATTGCTACTACTGTTGCGTTTTTCGTATCATGTACGTAGTATTATGCATAAATATTATATAAGAATATATAATATGTGTATATATTTATATCCATGCATTATGTGTGCATATATTACAGAGGAGTCTCTAAAAAAAGGCATAGCATTGCAAAGCAGATCACTTTTTTGGGGCATATTGGTAACTGGTATTTTCCTTTAGCTGGCAGCTGCCTTCTAGATGGAAAGGAAGTAAAGGAAACCCCACACTCAATGTGGGTTCGTCACATACAAAAAACAGACAGATTTTGAGCAGTGTGTGTTTTGTCGTATAGGAAAACTCTCTGCTTCCTCTTCTTGTTTTACTTCTCTCTAGTTTGTTTGCTGTGTGTGTGTGTGTGTGTGGTGGTGGTGGTGGAGAATGTCGAATAATATGTGGAGAGTTGTTGGAATCACAACATCAGCACCACCACCAGAGAGAAAAGTATGCATGCTTTTCCATGTATGTTTGGATGGATAGAGACGGAAAAGAGAGAGAGCCAAGTTATCGGAGGATGGACTTTTTGGTTTGAGCCATGTGATTGTACCCTTAGCCAATCCTACAATATTGTGCGCAATACTTTTCTCGCTTTGTGCAAAGGAGAACAAGTTGATGTGAGGATGTGTGATATGATATGAGAAAAAACAACATACTTCTACTACCACTACTGCGAGGTATTATATATGAAATAACAGTTTACTTGCTTTTACATCACAACAACAGTTTCTTTTGCATTGCAATAGGTAAAATGCGGTAACTGTTGACATTCCGGCCGAGGAAAAAAATAGTGAAGCTTGAAGAAATTTGAGATGAGGAGAGATTGACGAGAGTGTGAGGATATATAGTAGTGGAATAGAGTGTGAATTTATTTTAACAAGTATATAGAATCATTTTTACATCTAATAAAATAATGTAGTTTTTTTTAAATTCATGTAACGAATTAATTAAATAAAGCTAATAATATGTTGTCTATAAATTAATTAAGTATTACAATAGTCCTGAACAAAAAATGTTTTCAGTTGCAGGTGCTAAAGTGTGAGTTACATCGTTTATTTATTCCCGAAAATCCATGATAAAGTTGTCCGTTTTTTATACTAAACTGTGAATACATTGTTACTGGATTTTCACTTTTTCGCAAGTTAAATTATTAAAGTTATTATTATTTTGTGACGTGTAGTTAGACAGTTATTCAGTTACTATTATAGAAAATAGAATATTATTATTTTAAAATTTATCTATTTTCTTATCTTTAATTAGTTAACTTATGAATAAGAATGTGATTTTAACTGACGTTTTTACCTTTTAAAATTTATTATTATTACTGTTTTAAATCTAGTACTTTTTCATGATAAAAATAAATAGACCCAATTCTTGTCATCAAATATCATTCGAAAAACACATCATTACAAATCTATCAATAACTGATTCAATAAATTCTAATAATTTTCTTTATATGACTTTGTTATTACTCAAGATTGTCTGAATTGTTTTCGGTTGATAAAATCGCAAAATAAATCAAATAAAATGATAATAATAATAAAAATTGTACTGTATTGTTTAATATATATATTTTTTAAAATAATATGTGTATATATTATTATTTTACAAATAACTACACACATATTCATTTTAATACGCGATGAGATTAAAGGCATTCTCATAGTCTCAGCATTTACCCAAACTAGTGAAGAAATACATAAAGTATTTATGCATGTGCACCATTACCTTTCATTGAAGAAAAGCACTTTCTTTATCAATATTACTAAATGATATCCTAAATAATGAAATAGCAAGATACCACGACACATATACACACATAAACAGCTTATCAATGAATATTTTGATTGAACTTGACAAGGTCTTTCACAATCACGGAAAAGCATTTCAAAAATTGTGACATGCATGCGTGGGGAGATGAATCCATCAAGTAAAGTGAACATTGCAAACGGCAACTGATACTATACCAAATAGCAAAATAAATATCATACACAAGGCATAAATACAATATTCACATAATACTCTCGGCATCCCAATCATATAATCTCCCTGTAAGCATTATACACAAAAAAACTACATAAAAAACTATTACACTTTCTTTGAATTTCATTTATCTACCAAAAATAAGGCATCTTCTTGAGTCAGAAGTCAGAATGCATCGATTCTGTAACATAATTTCTGCATGCATTTCTCGTAAGACATATACAAAAAAAATACGCAATCAAATGGAACCCAATTTCGTGTGTTGTTCCCCTACCCAAATCGATGGGGTTAAGTAATTATATGTTGGCTGCTTATAGATTATTCCCAGCCATAAATATATCCCTTCTCAACTTGTTTTTTTCTCTCTTGATTTAATGAAAAGTGAAAGAAGAGAGGGAGCACGAGCACACACACTCACATTTTATGGCTTCCACATAGAATTTTCTTTTTTGGAGCGGTTAAAAAAATCGTACACAAATTGCTATTTCTACTTACAATTTAGCTATAAGCTTTCATTTTTTTCTTCATAAAAATTTTATGAAAATACCTACATATTTTTCAGCAATTTCATCTTTTAAAATAAATCAATAATTGGGGTGGAACATTCAAAGTTCAATGTCAACTTTATATCATCAGTATCATCATCATCACCCCATCATAAATTTTAAGTTCAATTTGTACTCGTCGCGTCGTTCTGTTGTTTTTTTGCTGCTACATCATTGCATACACACACACAGATAACAAACAGCATGTCGAATAGGTATACATGGCGGTTTGTTGCGACAATCAAGGAACTAAGGACAAAATTTACAAACCATCCATGAAAAGGAACTGTCATCAAAAAAGTGGTGGTGGGCTGGCTGGCTGGATTTATAATATATATGACCACTGGGCTTCCTCCATTATCACCATCAGCACCACCGCTACTGCTGCTGCGGTATCATAATTTATGTGATGCACTTTAAGAGTAACACTTGTTAGCGTTTCATTTTTATTGTAACGAAAAAAACACCTTCCTCTTCACTCCTCTTTTGCTGATAAAATGTTTTATTATGTTTTTTTTCTTCCACCTTCCCAAATAATTGAACCATGTGGTTTGCCTTTTTTTACCGCACTACGTTCTACTGTCTCATCATCACATTATTGTATGACACAACAAACAACACCACCGGAGAGTATCTATGTAAATTATGAACCGTTCAGGTAGCAAAATACAAAAAAAAAAGAACAGGCAATAAAACAAGAGTCATAAAAAAGTCAGACTACTTGTATTACAACAACAACAACAACAATACTGCATTCGACCCGGCTCCTTTCTTGTTTGTCTTATTATCATCCTCCTCATCAACCTTAACACTAACACACTGCGAGCAATAAAAATATGTTTTCATGCGGCTTTTTATCCGCAACATGTCCACACAATAAACGGTAAACAATTTGTAAGTTTACCTATCTACCTATTTACAATACATGCTGCTGGTGGACAACAAACACAATAAGCGACAGTTATATGTATTTTTTTAAACGTAATATCAAAGAAGTCAGCAGATAATCACAAATACAAGAACAAGCTTATTTTTTAAAGTTAAGTCAAGTACTTTGCATGCAACAATAATTTATTATATTTATGTCTACGCAATTATGTTAAAATGAGTGATGAAAAGTGCAATTACGCATGATGATCATGAAAACGCATAGATGATGATGATGATGAGATGGTTTGAAGTAATGATGATGATGATGATGATTGCCCTAAATTGGAAGGAAATCATTATTTACTTTTTGGAGGTTTGAAGTGATGATGATGATGATGATTGCCCTAAATTGGAAGGAAATCATTATTTACTTTTTGGGCGTATTATTTAGCTGTAGGCCAACGATTAAAAAATAAAATTGCTGGATGAGATAATCTTCTAATTTTTTTCATTCTGTTTTAAACTTTTGCTGACACGGCATGACCTGCAGTAATAATATTTTGACTTTCATAAATCTATTATACACCGGAAGCTTCATGTTACTACATTTTGATGGAATGTATTAGTATTGACAATATAATGATGTATTGTACAAATTGATGAGAATAGATTTGTTAGAACACATCAGAAATGGCTGTATTTGTTTACCGTATTTTTTACAATAGAAAAAATAGTAACTTTCCACTTAAAATTTTTTTGAGCCATTTTAAGGCATTTAGAGAAGGGGAAACCACAATCTGAGGAGAATTGCAGTCAGTGATTATATGATGATGACTATGAGCCAGCCTTGCTAACTTAATAGTTGAAGACATGTTCTTGAAATTTTTTTTAACAAGTTTATCAACATTATTTTTCATTTCCTCCCGATATAGTCCCTCAGAATATTGTTGTTTGTCTCAGCTTACATTTTTGTAGTCACCAACAAAAAATATACTTACATACTAAAGCTGCATTGCTATTATTACTAACGTGAAATGTGTGTGTGTGTTTACGTCTCCTTTTGTCTGATCTGCCATGAAAAGTCCAAATTGCTGCCTTTTACACACACTTTCCTCCAGTTACATATAAAATGTAGTTTATATAAATGATAAAGTCTTGTACTCCCTGAGCTCCCTTTACACACAGCATCTCTCTATATACTTGATATAAATAATATCTTCTTTATTGAATTTCTGCGTATATTTGTAGTAGTAGTAGTAGTAGTGAGATTACAAGAAGAAGAAGAAGAGACTAGTCGTCGTAGACAAACCAAGTACATGAAAGTTCTAGTTTTTACACACACACACACACGGCAAAATGCTTTTCATTTTGGTGTGTGTTAGGTTGTATGTATGCGCTCAGAGAGAGAGAGAGAGAGAGAGAGCAGAGGCATTGTTGACGAAATGTCGGACCGGGAGAAGATTCGTAATTAATGGATTTCAGCTGTCTGTCAGCAGAGAGTCGCATAGTGATTGATGAATGTTGGGTCCCGCTTTACTTAAACAAGTTCCGGTCTTTCCTTGTTACCCGGTTTTGAAAGCAGTATTGTTCAGTGGATTGCACCCATATATGTATAAGTATAGTTGTAGATTGTAGTAGTAAAAGTAGTTGTTGTTGTAGTAGTAGTAGTAGGAGACGGAGAAGAGGGAGACAGAGACGCGCAAAAAGAAACGCTGAGTGAGTGAGTGTGCGAGTGAGTAGAAGAGGAGTAGATCAAAAGAAAAGCCTGGAGCAAACCTACATAGTAATATAAAAGAGAGATCTGTAACCAGGAAAAGTAAACCCAAAAACCGAAAACTGCATGCTACTTTGAGGTTTAAGTTTAGCCAGAAAAAGAGGAAGTTAGATACATGATGTGATAGAACAACTTGCTTCTTTTTTTGTACAAAAAATATATATGTATATACATATTATTATTATTATGTAGGGGAAATATATCTATTATCAAATAGTGGAAGCTCATGAATGAGTCGGTGTCTAACTATATAAATGTATAACATGTAAAATGTATGTATATTATGAGCTGACGAGGAGGAGGTAGAGAGACAGACAGTGCGCCACCACAGCATCATCCGCTTTTCATCAGATAGTCAACTTGTAATCTCTTTCTTGACTCTTTTCATTATCATTCCTTTCTGATCTTTATTGAAAATTATGCATGCACGTATTTTGGTACATTTTGAGGCTTTCTACTCTTGCATACATACATAGTAATCCTATATGAACATGAACTATTAACAAGAAATGGAGAGGGAAAGAGGAAGAAATCGCAATCGATATATTTCCATTTAAAATAGTAACAATAAATGCTGACAATGAGTGAATGTACAAAACAAGCAGCGCTATATTGACGTGTATTATGTGGAAATATGTAGCAGCAGAGCATACACATTTAAGCATGAATCCAATAAGCTGCATTTTGTAATGGCAGTATGCATAGTATGATATTATTATGGTGTTTGTGTGTTTAAATGTGAACGAAATGATGGGCTAAAGAAAGAGAAGGAAAAGAAATATGGGATCGCATTAAAACCCACCCACAAATGTCAAAAATATGTCACCTATCATCATACATATCCTCTCATAATGATGTGGTCGGCCATTTGAAAAGATTTTCTTTTTTCTTTTACACAACAAGCATACAAGAACAGCACTGTGCAGCTAGTCAGAATCATCATTTTTATGGATCGTTATTGTCTGTCAGATTGCAGCCACACTGTAACTTAAAATAATAGAAAACTCTTTCACACCGTTTTTCCTCAAAAAGTTGATAGTCTAAGAGTCCTCATGAGCGCATATCATTTTCATTATTTCGCTGTATTTAAGCTAGAGATATAGATTACTATCTACCCTTCCCATTCAACATAACCTGTAATATTATTTGACATTTTTACCTGTAAATCCTGCAACATTTTTTAATTTTTGAAAACTAAATAATGGCGTTTTATTAATACATACTAATACGGCGATCCTTTGTTACGTCGGTTAACTTTTTGTCGTATAATTCAACGGTGCAATCATAATATGAATGCGCTCTGGCTCTAATACATCACTCAGTACCTTTAAAACTTGAATTCTTTGTATAGAAAGTTAAAGATTTGTTATGAGATTTAAAAAATACCATTTAAAATTTCATTTTCACTTTTATTTGTTTTTATATTTCCATAAAAATACTGATCATATAATATAAAATCAATGTACTCATCTTAAACTAAATAATACCCGTACTCGTCATATTACACAAAATATTATGTATACCTTCTTATATGTTTTTTATATGTTTATGCATTTACAGTCAGTACTTCATTTATTCATAATAATTAAATAGTATTAAAATAATAATAATAATAATAATAATAATAAAATACATAAAGCATACCTTGTTAAATGGATCCAATTAATTTTTCAAATATTTTATTACTTAAAAACTAGTATTGTAGTATTTATTACACATTTTTCCACAAAACTCTTGACATTTTCTCAGAAATGTTTATACTACATCAAACTTTCTCACGTTGACACAGTGGAAATCGTGTAAAAATATTATTAATATTACATCATTTCATCACAAATATCTCACAACAATAATTTAATTAATGAATTTGTAACACAATTTTAATACCTTACAATTAATACAATCTATTTTGTTAATAAATTAAATACTATTATTTGACTTTGACTGAATCGACTAGCTCTGTATTTATATATTTATTTATGTACATTACAATTTGATGATGACTTGACTCTTCTCGTGATACATATTTCACCTTCTAAAATCACTTCACGACTGACAAGAATTGCTCTAATTTTCTATTATGAACAAATCTAAATTCCAGCATGAATAATGGTGGTGGTGTTAACAATACGTAATACGTTTTCCCAACCTTTGAATGCATGCAAGTATGTAACTGTGTATTCTTAACTGAATTGGGAAAACTGGAGCATAATATTGTACTTTTTTGTTTTGTTATATAAGCTCATATTGTGATGATAATGTATAACATTTTTGGAGCATATATTCTTACTGTCTTTTCTCTTGTACTTGCACCTCTCTCCAAGAAAATGTACTTACCTTGAAGATTTTATGGGGGTGCAATAAAAATCCTTTGTAATTATTCAGGGCACAAGAACTCCCAAAATTTATGACTTTTAGAAGGACTTGGAAGGAAAAAGTGTGTACAAGTACAAAGTGTTTACTACAAATTTTTAGCGAGACAAATTAGTGTGCTCCTGTTTATGGTCAACATGCCAAGAAAATGTAACAGGAAGCTGATTAATTGATTCTTATGTTCAAAAATGCTCAAACTTCAAAATATTGTTTTGACTTTTGACGACAACAGATCCAATGTCACACGGCAAGTGACATATTAACATTTTATTCACACTTTTTTTTAAATAAAAATTACTTGAATTGAATAGATAATTTTATGCGTTTGTAATACAGTTTAGATGCAATTTTATTATATAAGCTTTTAAAGTATAAAGTTGAAATCAATTACAAAACTTTCATTATAGCCAAATCATGCAGGCAAAAAGGATTAAAGGATATAGAGAATGTGCATGCCTAATATACCAGTCTACCATACATACATAATACATACATGCATGCAAGTGGGTTGGGTATTTTACTTACAATCGGATATTTACAAGCCGCCAAAATAACTAAGTACCGTCCTTTGTTTGCTTCTCCGAAAAGAAGGTTTTTTGGATATATGAAATAGCTCATTGTTCTAGAATTGTTTGGTAATGTTTTGGAATGATGGTGTTGTCGTAAGTTGTGTAGTACTTGAGGTCCACAATGTATTCAAGGTCACAAGGAAATAAAATCGCCACACACACACACACCATAAAATTCACATAAAAATACATGCATAATATACACACATACACATGTACACGTACATGATATTGTGTAAAACGACATAAAGTAGTTGTGTCGTAAGCGAGTACATTATGAAATAAAAGAAAAATACATTTATGATTTTTTTATGCAATGCACAAATTTTGAATACAAAAAAAAATATTAATGATTTTTTTAAATAAAGAAAAATTTGCCTCATACATTTATGATTTACCATATACCTTAGTCACTTAAGTCAATTAAGTAACAAAATCATATACAGTTATTAAAAATATTTCATAAAAATGTTTCATAATATTCAATTTTTATACAACAAGTCATTCCACATTATGAATGTTTGCTCATGCCCATTTGTCATCATGCTCTTCATCGTCATCAGACTGATCCTCTGTAAACTTTTGTGAAATTGAATCAACGGAAGATGTTTCCCTATGAAAATCCGATTCCAAGAACTCTTCTTTAAGAACTCTGCCATTTTCTACGCACTCACGCTTGATAGAAATTTCAGATGAAGAGACAGCGATAGCACTAATACCAACATCTTCATTTCTGTTGCTGTTGTTGTTGTTAAAGTGAGAATGGTGATGATGATGATGAGGATGGTGAGCATAATGTGGGTGATGCTGTTGTTCTGCTGCTGCTGCTGCTGCTGCCAAGCTGCTAGGGTAATGATGAAAGAATGGATGATGATGTGAAGACGGCACTTGTCCCAAGTGATGAGCTTTGTCATTCGAA
>JAHZNC010002857.1:0-17459 GCA_027744095.1 Zhuqinia jingwanae
TACATTATCGCTGAACTTGACGTTCCTTTTTCGTTCTTTCCCATTTACCCCGTCCCGTCGACATTGCAAAAAGTCAGACTTGCCATTTCTGCCCCCCCCCTCTCTCTCTCTTTCAAGCAGCAAGATTCATTGTTACTACTCAACACACACAACTCTTGCTCACTAATAATGTTTTTGGCTTTTTGCATTAAAAGGGCAAAAATGTGCTCAGCCCAGATAAGACATTTTTTGTGACTGTCTACTATGTAACTTGAGATATATATTTATACATGAAATATATACACAAAAGGAGCCATACTTCTTTTGTAATATACATGAAAAACACGTGTAATACATATTATTATTATTATCATATTTTGGTAGAGACGACGTATGTGTGTAGTAAAGTAGGTAGGTGGATGCATTACATCATAATGGTAAATGATGAAAAGGGAACATACAACAACTCCCTTACAACTCACGACCCTTATGGCAACTTGTGTGCATCTTCTTGGTATAATAAATCTATTATTACTACATGTTATACTTTTTTCTGTGATTCACTCTCTCAGTCAAGTTTACTTGAAATAATAATACATATAATAATACATCTAATAATACTTATATTGTACATATATGTAGTATGTAGAGGTATTTATGTACGGCGCCATCGACCATTATCAAAATAGCCATACATCTTTTTCTTCTCTCCCTCTTTCACCAAAAGTGATGAAATGTATTTTCCAAGTAAATAATGATATCATATCTTCTCTTTTGTACGGATAAAAAGCTGCTACTGCTATATACTACTGCGAGTGGATTACACACTATACATAAAGCACATGGCTTGATATACAACATTACATCGTCAAATATACATACCTACCTACACGTTATTATGTGCACGTCAATCCTACTTTAGTTTAATTTTTTTCCCAACACACATAGGCCGCCTGTGAAAATAAAGAACATGTCCTACTAATTTTATAACTTTTTAGCCCAATTTTATCTCTCTCTCTCTCTCACTTCGCTAGACATATAGTAAAAGCATAATAGAAAGCTAGCAAAAATGTGTAACTTGGTTATTTTTGGTACATTTTCTATATTCTTTGGGGTCAACGAAGTGAAAATGTATTTAAAAAATTGCAAGTTTATTCCATTCCATACCGCTTGTCGATATTACGGTGGTAGTAGAAGGAGGATAATACTCACGAAGACGAGACGAAGAAGACGAGAGGAAAAAGAGAAAATGCAACATTAGAATTCAAAAGTTTGCTCGGAGAATAAAAGTAAAAGTGGGAAAAAAGCCTGACACTTGATCACTCAAAATGAAATAAAAAAGAGTTGACTTCATGCCGTAGACAGTATAAATTATAAAACAGGATTTTTTCTACATACCTAAATAGATCGGCGAATTGTTACTTTTACTCTTGTACATATGTATATAGTGACTGTATATAGAGATAAAATTCTCTTGTGTACTTTCGCTGTCGTTAGGACGGTGGTAAAAGTATAGTGACAACTTTTGACACAGTATTAGGCACTCATGTAGTATTTTTAGGCTATTACCAAGTACCCAGTCAATTAGGTACATTGAAAGTATATATACTTCATTAAAGTATGACGCTAGTCTGTCCGTCTTCGTGTCCAATCTGTCACCTACATTGTGCTACGCTTTCCTTTCTTGTAAGTGTTTTGTGTGTAAGTGTTTTGCACGTCATTGGGGGAAGGTACTATATACGCGATACTTCTTTACAGTGCTATTAAGGTGTAGTCTGCGTTATTGCTTTATTCTAGCAGTGGTATTATTCCTGTGATATGGCAAGGAAAGGAGGACACGACAAAACGACAACGACTTGACTTTCTTTTCTTCCCATCTCGCTCACAAAACATACATTATTTACTTGATGGAAAGAAGGACAGTTATCTCCTCTGCGACTGGAGAAAAAAAGGGTATATACGGCGAGATTTGAGTGACATCTCATGAGGCTTTTATTTTACATGACATGACATGAAAACTGATTGGGTTTTATGGTGGGCACGTTTGCTTTGGATAGTATATAATAAGCTGTGTACCATTACTTGCGATACTGATGATGATGATCATGATTCTGCTGCTGCTGTCGCACTGCCCATTTTCATTTCCAATTTTTTGTTGTGATTCTTCGTACAAAATGGATTGTATTTCTATAGGTAAATGATGATGAAGTTGGGTGGTATAGATAAACTGCTGCTGCATGTATTCATAACCGTTGTTGGTTGATAAGCGAGGACATGATCATTATCGTTTTATTTTGTTGCTGCTACTGCACTATATACACAGTGTTATTTTAGCTGGGGGAGTTATTCTTCTTTTTTTAAATGGAAAATTCAGCTTACAAGAAAAAAAAAGGTACAAAAAAATACATGGAGGCGAAAGTATAAGGATTGTTTGGTTACACAAAAGTGGTGAGTGGTGTAGGATGCTATTTTCCTGATTACATGGAATTAAGCTCATCAAATTACAGGGAAAGGTATAAAAAAAGGGGTAGTAATCTCCTTCAGGCAACTAAAAGTAGATTACCACTAACACTTATTCTTTTGTTGTGATGCACTGTTCCAAAATCCCAATGACATTTTAACTGAGTGTATGCAGGTAGGTACATATTATTATTATGTATAATGGTGGAGCAGCATATTGTCAACCTGATCCACCAAAAAGTGTAACCATTTCATTGTTACAATTAACATATCGATTAAAATGGTTCAACAAAAACCAATGATTATGTCACGAGATTATTATTATTATTATGATGATGATGATGGTTACGAAGACGGAATACAAAAAGTGTATACCTATTAGTTGCTAGAGAGTGCAGTATAGTGCATTTGCGTAAGAATATACAAGAAAAGTAGTAGAGAATAACTTGACTTGAGCAGGAAACAGCATTGTCATCATTTTCCTCCAAGTTATTATTATGTTGATGATGATGATCTTGATGGTTTTTGTTCGTGTTGTAATAGCTGCTATTTGCTGCTGCTGGTAGTGGTGGGTGTAATAGTAGTAGCAGTGACTTTTTTACTCGGGTCGGGTGATAGAGATATCCCAAACTCAAATGAATTCGATGATCGTCTATATATCCCCGCGTCTGAGAAGGAGGGTACGAAATAGGCACGGTGGTAGCGCTCTTAATAAATGGAAGATGCTTAGGCCAACGTTTGTTGGAATGACGTCATGCTCTTTTTTTCAAGGAATATTTTGGCGAGAAAGTTGACGTTTCTTTTTCTTCCCAATCATTTTATTACCTATTACTGCTCCTGGGATCATACCACATGATAATTACCTACAAAAAATGTTTTCAAATGTATATTTCATACACCTGAGTGAGGAACTATACTAATTTCGGTTATATATTGCCCATTTTTGTGTGTATGAGTAAAGAATTTAAAAAAAGAAGAAGGTTGATTGTAAAAAATGGCAAAATAATATGTTTAATGTACAATAATAAGTTTAAAGGTTTTTTAACCGTAGTAATAATAGTAATGGGATGAATGTATGTATGTAATACATACCTCCACGGCTCCACATGCTTAAATTGATCTCGTCCATGTTTAAAGCTAAAGTGCATTGTGGCAGTGTGTATGTGGTAGACCTCATGGATTACGTTTAAAAAAGACGAAGTTGCTTATTCAGCAATTTTGATTAATGGTTTTCCAGTGCCACGCGTGCTTTATTGTAGTTTTTTCAGCTACTAGTTTTTAGTAGCAGTTTAGAAACAGCTTGAAGGGAACACATAAACTATACCTAATATAATATACAGTATCGAATGATAACGTGAAATGCTTTTCAGACATACTAAATGACGTAATATGTATGCTGATGATTCCAAGTATATACGGAGCTAACATTTTTTTTATAACGTAGACATAAAAAAAGTTGTTAAAATGTTGAGACTTTTTAGTTCATATTATACATTTTTTTCTCTTTTGAGATATTAAGGGTACGGACAGACAGGATTATTATAATCGATAAAGTAGCTCTATTATAATACTTTTTTTTTGCTAAACTTAATAAAAAAAAGTATAAAACTTTTAATTCTAGAGCATATATACACACACACACTAAGACCTCATGACCAATGACCATGAACGAAAATTTAGAGTGACTGCACAAAATTTCCCAGAGAGAAAGTCAAAGTCATGTGATGTTATAATGCGTATATACAGTATGAAGACCTGGTACTGAACGACTCTTACAATGTGTTGTTGTAGTAGTAGTAGTAGTTCTCGTCAGTGGCCCTTTCATCTTCTATTATAAGTAGGTAGCCCACATAAAACCATCAGAAATTTATAGGATGTGGTCATGTAACTCATTTGATTGCATAATATCATCATATATACATACATCATCATGTATATGTACCATGAAATGATGAAAATAATATGAAATTTTGTAAATCACATTATCTACCCTGGTGTATGGTCTGCGATTTATACGCGTATGTACTATAAATGTAAAAGGGTCAATGATTTTTCAATTTCACTTTTTATTACCAAGGAATGGAATAGAAAGCAGGCTCATATGGGCAAAAAGAAAGAAAGAAGGACGGTGATGTGATAGTGAGGATGGGGATGACAAAAGCGAAAGGGAACGATAAAAAAAATGTACCAAAAAAACTATATACAAACGGCATATGTACGTACACACAAATGGTGGCGTGGTCTACTATACTGGAGAAGAGAAGGGAGAGAGAATATATATATCTGTCATGTAAAAAGAGGAACAGGCTGGGGAAGGAAAAGGAAATGAGAAAAGAAGGGTTTTCGGTGTGTAGCGAGCACTTTGCTCTCCGGACTCTGACGTCATCCTACATATATGTAACGATAAATGCTAGGGCAGGGAAGCAGTGCAGTATGTAGGTTAGGGAACGAGGAGGGTTGCAAAAAGCGGAAAGTTGAGAGAACACATTTGCTGTTTTGCACAGATTTCATTTTTCATTTTTTTTCTGTGTGCTGCTTGCTGTATAGTGCAGAAAAAAAGTAAGCTAAATTTGATTATAACATCTACATATGAAAGAAAGCAGGATATCAAGCTAAGTGGTATCAGAGGAATTATGCATAAAATGTAGCATATATAAAATTAATGTGGAAAAACAAGAAAGTATATTTGGGTAGTCAAATTGGCAATGTATGGAATATTTTAGTGAATTCCAACAAAGGCATTTTACTCCTATGCGTACATGCACACATTTGTTTAAGTTGTAATAATAAATGGAAAAATGTTTCATATAGTTTTGGGTCTCTGGTCTAGTCTCATATGTCGTCAACATAGGTAATCATCATGATAAATATAATGAAACTCTCAAAGACTCAAGTTCCGATACTATACTGGTTGTTTGAATTCAACAGAAGATTTATCCAAAAAAACGATTAAACGAAACGAAAATTTATCCAAAAGATTTTTTTTGCATGTCTGCCCTTTGAAGTGGGTGAGAAAAGGTGTTTAAAACATTGCAAATATGTGTAGTATATGTAACATGTGTACAGTATGATACTTAATAGCATATGTCTGAAGCAACAGCAGCAAAACAGCGCAAGCTCGCAACGTTACTACTTCCAGCAGCTCACACTTGTTCTTGTACTACTCCTACTGCATGATATTCATTTGGGTAAATAGCTCCACCAAACGAGAAACTTGACTCTCACAACGAGCAGGGAGAAAGCAAGTTTTTTTTAAAATCAAGAAGAGTCTCGTATTTAAAGAAACACTCGGGATGTTTCGGGTTTCATTCAAACGTTTGGATTTCTGCTCACTACGTGTCGCTCATGACTCTTTTATCAACTGTAAAATACTTTGTTGCAAAAGATAAACTTTTATACTAATTGTCTATCTATTAGATTTACAAAAGGATGAGTGTATATTCTACATATATATTACCACTAAAAGCATTTCATATGTTGTGTGTGCATACGTGATATATGTGCATATGTGTACATACTCATATAATGCGAGGTTAGAATTAAGAAAATAAATACGCACGTTCAAAAATCCTTGGCACCAAACTTTTTATAATTAAAAAGCGAGCGTGTGGAATAACAAATTTGATACGACACACTCTTAACCACAAACAAGAAAAGGGTGGGCATATATAAATAGACATGATTGACACGTGTATTATTCATTTCAGCTAAACAAATAATAAACAGGGGTAGGTGTACAAATAAGTTTTTCTACAAAAAAAGTAGCTTGTCAACCACTACAACAACAAAAGTTTTCTCATTTTTATTATAAAACACACAAACAACATGTCAAAGCAGTAAATAAATATTTGCGAAAAAAAAGGAAGAAGCTGAAATGAAAAAAAGGCTATTTCTGTACATGTTTTTTTCTGCCTCGATCCAACTTACGTATATCCTTTTAATTAAAGCTTGTCCCAGTTCTCAGTTCTCTTTTTCTCTCAAAATCATCACCTAAACCTTTTCTCTTTCTCTCTCTCTCTCTCATTCTCTTTCTCTTTTCAAGTGACACGTGTCATCCGTGCTTTTTCTTCTTTCTTCTTGAAATACACACACACTTCTACAATTTCTTCCAATTTAGAAAAGAAAAAACAAATTGAAGGGAAAGCAAACTATTCTCCTAAATTTTAGAACGATTTTATTCTCCTGGTACAATGATAATGATTGCTATTGAAATTGAAAAACAGATTGAAAAAAAAATTCTATGCTGTAATATTATCCTTATTTACACGTTTTTTTTTTGAAGCAGTATACCTATTTTACTTCCAGACTCCAGCATGTATATTTATAGAGTCAATTTGAGTAATTATATAATACGCCATATGTAAGATTTTGCTATAAAAAAATAAGATTTTACTTTCTTTTTAGTCCCTGGAGTAATCTATATTTATTTATGTACATTTTTCCCTAGATTGTGAAAAAATGATGATGACGATGATTGAGATTTCAATGGACTTATTTTGTTTGCGCAATCCCTGCTCTGCAGAATAGATTATTGAGGCATGGTACCACGACTAGCATATGTGCTATATAAATAATGCTTGTTAGTTTGTTGGTATTCATAAAAAAGCTAATATATTTTAAAGAAAACCGCACATTCATCATCATCATCGTCTAAGGAAAGCTTCCATTCATCATGATGATGATGATGATGATGGTGACTACTGAATTGAAGCTTTATCCTTTCCTTATTTTCGTTCACTTGAAATTCACACATAAATAGTTATAGAGAGAAGATGATGAAGAAGAAGAAGAAAGAACACTTACAATTACCAGAATTGCCTACAGAAAATACATACATTATCTAATTCCCAGACCAAAAATTACATGAGAAATATGGATTCAAGCAAGTTATACAGAACGTCAGAATGAATACATACAACATTCAGATAGCATTTTGTTATGTGTAGTTTCTCTGAGAAGTCTGCTCAACTATTATTGAGGTAACTGGAAATGAACAGCTTACACTCAAGCAAGCATACAATTTTTTATATTTTTCATCATCATCATCATCATCATCATCATCATCATCATCGCATCGTCGTCATGAAAGAGTAGTAGAGAATTCTCTCTTCTACTCCTTTATGCCTTCTGATTTTGTTATTTTTCAACATTTGATCCCACACGTAATATGTATGTACACATTAAATAAATATATATATACACCTACGTGAAACGACACATCCCAATGCTACATATTACCTACATACATGGTGTGTATACATTATACATACATATTATATTACTTTACTTTTTTTGTGTATGCCAGATCTCACAGAGAGAAAGAGAGAGAGAGAGAGAGAGAGAGGCAGAATTCATTTCACTTCTCAGACTACATCACTCTTTTTCAATCAGCAACAGAGTAGTTACAGAAGAACACACACACAAACTGTCTGCATTATTACTGGTACACATGCATGGGTAACTGGCAAGTTGTCTGATTCTTCCTTTTTCTTTCCTGTTTCATTTTCACCGTGTGTAATTTAAGCCCTACTCCACACATAACATATCCTAGTATATATCAATCTTTCTATCCATATATTATATACATACAATATTCAACAAATAGACCACTACTACACAGACAAATATATATAACATTTTAATTCATTAACGGTGCACATGCATTGCATTAACTAGGTTTATATATATGTGTAGCTGTCTGAGTGGAGTGAAAGTAGGAAGGCTTATTTTAAGCTTCTCTTACGGAATTTTTCACGCAGGAATGGAAGCTCATTTAGTATAGATGTACGTATGTTTAACATAGGTAGTTCCACAATTTCAGTATAAAGCATACATGTTACTTGTATCATCATGTTATAAGATAATTCCTTGTGCTCATTCACTGACGACGATACATTACGAAAATTGGCTGATGAAAAGAGAAACTGAATTATTATCACACAGAGAGAGGGTGAGGAAAATATAAATTATTATAATACCTATCTGTTGTTGTGTTTTTATGCAATGGTTTACATAGGTTCGTAGGATGATTTACCATCTCTGAATTAAGAAATCAATTAACTAACAACATGCTTACATGTGTAAAGAAAACAAAATAAGGATTTGCTTGGAATATAAATTTATTGGGAAATTTCAGAGAAGTAGTCTTTTTCTCTTGGTAGTAAAGGCACCACAAAATTAACGCAAAAAACCACAATATTACTATTGCAAAATAGCAAACCAATATCGATTGTCGCTGTTACACCACCAACACCACAAACAAGGTGTAGTAGCTTTTTTTATTAGCTACACAGAGGTTTGAGGAAAACGATCAATATTTGTTTTCGTTGTGGAGAAAAGGGGTATTGTAAAATTAGGAAACAATGAAAAATTAGCACAACGTAAAGAGAAAGACTAATGTTGTAGGATTTATGGCTGGATTAATGACCGAGAAGCAATATACACAGGGTTTGTATTGAAGAAGAAAGCATTATTTTTGTCTCTGTGTACTTTTCATTGCTTGTTTTGTCGTTTTGTATAGTAGGCACTTTAACGATTAGGTTTTTGCTCTACAGAGGGCTGTAAAATTACGGTTGAAAATATATGTGACACACATGTAATTCGATGCTATACGATTTGCGATGTACGAGATTATTTTGTAAAAAAAATCATTTATTTGGACAAATAATAGGACCAAAAATGCTTAATTGTACTGGATGATTTTTTCTACTTAAGTAACATGTAAATGCGCATACACTAATCAAACAAGGTCACATTAAATTGGATGCCTTTCTTTGAGTCATTGTTCACTTTCTTGAGAGTGGGATGAAATCAAAAATTAAGACACAAAAAGTGAGAATCATGGCTATTCGAAAAGTCAAATAACACACGCGCCTGCATTTTCTTTCAATTTAAACGAGATATTATATTTTTTTAAACGAAGAAAGCACATTGAATTTTTGTCGTTTGAGCGTGTACGTACATATGCGCAACCTTCGTCATTATCGCCACTGTGCTGTCAAACAAAACATTCTTGAACACGATTTCTGAATATCTAACATGGAAACATGATATAGGTATGTATAAATTACATAATACCTGTTACGTTTTAATGCACATGTTCCAGTACCTAATTTTTACTAACCAGAATATGGTAACGCGTGTTGTATGTTGTATCCTCAAAAACAATACCAAGAAGTATTATTACATTTAGGCATCTTTAATTGCGAAATCAGTCATTACGCAAAAAGAAAATTAGTAAAGCTATAGATGAAAGAGTTCACTCAACAGATGTATTACGAAAAAGAAATTATTTGAAGTTAAGAAGAAAGCCTTCAATTATTTCCCAGCTATGAAACGCTGTCAACATTTTAAACCGCTGTAGGCCATGCGATAGGATACAGTTATATATTAAATGTACAACTCTCACCGTGTACATACATTAATTTTATACACATAAATTAGACTATACCTAAATTCGAAAAAAGTGCGATTACATAAGAAAGTTCTTTTAACTTTACTACTTTTTCATGTATAAAAAGCAGAGAGAAAAGTTTTCAGATGGCAATCGTATTTTACCGATTTATGTATAAAAGAGCATAGAGCAAGCAAACACAGGAGCGCACAAATACACTAAAAATACTTCAGTCAACCCTCTTTAGATGGCCACAAAAGTATCTTCATGTTTACAATACCCAAGAGAATTCTCTTTTTTTGTTGTTGTATTAGGTACATGAGAAAATGGAAGAATGTGATTGGAAGGAAGACGTATAGGTAGGTACAATGAACACGTACTAAACAGTTACCTACATATATCCTACAATATGTTGAATTGCAATTCATAGTAGTACAGATGATGATACACACATGAAATGAAACAGAAGATTGTCAACATTCTTTGAAGATGGGCAAAGAGAGATACATTTAGCCAAAACTATACTTGTGTTGTGCTTGTGAACTTTAACATTTTAAACATTAGGCCATAAAATCGAAATTCTAAACATTTTACTCTAATCCAATATAAAGTTTGTACATTATATATCCCTTCCTCTTTCATGTTCACACAGGCAATGCATCAATCCCGATTTGTCATACGAATCATCATTTAAGACCAGTCTTTGTAAAGAAAGAACAGCTATAGCTTAAGTTTACGATATCAAAGGACCAATGAAATTAGCAAAATGGAATTAGGAAATTTAGGAATGAGCTGAAAATCCACCATCGCTTCTATTTGAATTTGAATTTCGACCTCCTCTCGATTTTAACCGAAATTTGTGAACCCCACCGTGTTTTAAAAGAGGAAATTGTGTACATGTAGCTAAATAATTTTTGACATGATTTTTACAACATTTGTGCAGCATATTATATTTTACTTATTTCTACTATGATGATTGAACCAAATGTCATATAAATACATATCGGTATTATTACCATCAAATTTCATTCGCGTTTTTTTGGTTGTTTTCACACTATCCAAATATTTTTCTGTGACAGGCCATGCAGTTGTGAAAACGGAGACAGATTAATAGCTCATATCCTCCCCTGCTTACGTCATGTACAATTTATCATCATCACTTTAGATAGAAGGAAATTGTGTGATTTGCAAGAGTTTATTGAATTTCGAAGCTTGATTCATCTGCAATATACTTTTCATGCACTGAACACTGACATAGTGTTCATTTCATCAATATTGAATAAGAAAATTATTTATGACACCGCGAGCAGCATTAATAAACATCAGCATGCATTTTGGTAACCCTTTTCAATTACCCGGAAGGCACTGCGTACGGGATTACGTAAACTTTTCATGGAAAAATAACAGAATTCAACTGTGCGTATTTTTTTAGCTCTCAATATTTTTAGTCTAGCTCACATTACAAGCTTAATAGACAGATAGAAATATAAGAATGCTTAATTTGTTAACATGTTTATGGTGAGAAAATTTCGGAAATGTAAGCAAATATATGCATGAGCAGGGTTATAAATGTGATGATGGCATAATTCACAATGCTGCACACTGTCTACTTTCTCATAATGTTCTCCATTCATTCTTAGTTTTATTGCTGTTTGTTACTGCTGCCATGCTGGTGAACTTCTATTCAAATCAAATATTTATTTACTTAGATTCATATGTAAAATATTATATAAAATGTAAACAAAATGGATGAGAGAAATATTATGTGTTTGTTTCCAGTTTCAGAACTGTGATTTTTTCAAGGAAAATCACAAGTAAATACATTCATGGAAGTTTCTCAACAAACATGTTACGAAGAAAGACACATAAAAGGTCGCTTTTATAAAAGGTGAAGTCAGGAAATTACTTTAAGCATTTTAAATTTGAGCTTTTGGTATGGAATTTACCACATTTTATTACATTGTACCTTAACCAATGTCTATGGTGTAAAATGCCTCAAATGTTAACGTGATGCATATACGTGACTATATACTCAATTACGTATTGTTATTCATTATTACCATATTACATTAAACAATATAAGATTTGGTTGAATGTAACAGAAAAGTAAAATAGGTACATATAAATGATGAGGGAGTTTAACGGTCTAAAGTTTTTTTGTATTTTGTTTTAAAGATTTGGCGATATACTAGATTGTTTATTTTTTCTGGTGATACTCTACTTGTATACTACTTGTCGTTGTACACAACACACTTGATGGTAATGGCATACGTCTACTCAGTTGCCAAAACAGTTTTTGTTTGATTATTATTGACATCTTCCTTCTTTTTTCTATGTACAATTGTGCAAACCCATCTTATGTTGGTTGAAGCTGCTGCTTGTAAGAAAGATTTCTCATACATTTGCTTACATAGCATGTCATGCCCACGTCTTAATGCGGTTAATAATGATCAGCCACAGCTCTTTTGTACTCATTAGACCTTTTTCTGCTGTTGTTGTAACCTTTCAACAAATATGCACGCAATCTAATATTCACGCTCAGTTATTAGGACTAGGTGTATCGTTTTTCATTAATATAACAGTGTGCAATTCTATAATGGAATGGAATTTTCTAATTATATTTATAGCTGCTCACCACCACCACCACTAACAAGATAAACTTCTCATTTCCCCCATTCTCGGCGTTTTATATCTTGTAAGCAATTACAAGTAGTAGGTACAAGTGTTCTCTACCCCATCAGGTTTCCCTTCATCATTGTTGCTCTTGAGAAAAGTGGAAATGTAATAACGAAGCTTATCGTATGAATCATATCAAAATATTGTGTATCCAACAAAAGAAATAAGATAGAGAATACACGCCTATCGTTCCCTCTGCAAGATACACTAATATAAATAATATGTAGAATTTTGTCTGTGATAGTGTTGATGTTGATGTGTGTATGAACATGATACTATTTGTACAGCACAAAAGAAACATTAATATCACACAACATCAGGAACGAAAGTAGAATTCTTAATTTCATTTACCATCTTCTACAGGAAACGAAGCAAAAGAAGGAAAATGAGAATGAAGAAAGGAGAAACAAGAAGTTTCACTTAACAAGACATAAAAGGAACACGAAACCGACGAAACCTATAGAGATGGGGCACCAAAACGTTGGTACGAATAACCCCAGTAAAAACCTACATGCATGTGTATATTTAAATATTTATGTGCAATAATTTCCTACTAATAGAGGGAAGGTCTCCACCCACCCACCTCCAACACATGCCAGTTTTTATTAGGATGATAATGAACAAAAGTGAACAAGGTGTTCATATAAGGAAAAATAATGCATCGTGCTCTCTGCTGTCCGGATATGAAGTAGGATAATCGGAAAATTCCAAATGCCACGGTTATAGTAGAAAATAAACTGAAACTGACAAAAGTTTTCATCTATGCATAATACTTTCACGTGCAATTAATTTACATCATGTGTTTATATTTACGTAAATACATAAATATGTACCTTTATGGGTGCTGACACACAGCTATTTTACTTTTAGGGACTTTTCCCTTACGAATAAAAATAGAATCAGAAGAAAAAATCAAATCAAATTCAAATTATGTATTTATTTACCAGAATTTTTAAAACTATTTTTGGGAAAGCAAAACACAATATATTTTGTGATGTAAGTTTGAATCCAGCAGTGGTAAAAGAATTTAATATATATGCGATCATATGTCCTTGTCCTTCCAGCCTGTCTTGTCATCTATCTTGATATACATGCATTACATAATGCTGCAGTGCCTTCATTTACAAAGCCTGTCACTGTGGTTACGGGTTTACGAGTGTTGAATTATGTTAAAAAATGTTGTGGTGTTGACTATACAATCAACCAGTAAATATGTTTGTATGTTACATTCTGTGTAAATCATGTGAAAGGCAAGCCGAACTGAATAAGCAAGCAATCTTCCATAATTCATGACGACGACAACGGCCATTCATGTTAGAATCGGGAGATGAGCTGTCTTAGCTTCTCATTCATGCTTACAAAACAAATGCATGAACACAAAATGTGCATATAACGTAGCCCCATCAAACAAGCCGCTGCTGTTCACATCACAATAATGCGCTGCGCATACAAAACCAGCCAGTATTAACATGTAACAAGTTTTGACAATAATTGCCTAGATGTACACTTGCGAATCATACACAACTTTAAAAGTGACAAGGATATATAAACATGTATACTCATTTAAGATCGTTGTATTGTGCATCAAGCCATTCATCATCATTTGGAGTGTCTGTCCGACCCTCGTTTTGTGCTATAATTAGTATTAAAGTATTTAGATAAAATTGTTGGGCATATTTCGCTTGGTACAAGTGTAGTGACAGAACCATTATGGCTGCCCTTACAAATGTCGATACTTTCCCAGAAACAACATAAATAATTTCAACGAAACACAAGGGTCCTTTGCCCAACTCGTTAACTTCACAAAAGGGCATACTATATTTTATGCAGATAGGTATTTGGAGAAAACTATATGAAAAATATAGTCCAATGAGCAACTGCGGACATTGGAATACTAAACTAAAAAACATGATGTGATTTGCATTGCAATGGTGTCTAGTCTAGAAACTTCTACCCAACAGCAGCAGCAACACATAGTCAACAATGTCGACGACGGCGAATATATAGGGACTGTACCATGGTGTCGCTAAGTCGCCTCTTTTCTCTCTCTCTCTCTCTTCTCTTCTCTGCCATGTCAGTTGAAATCTATGTGGCACGTTGAGATCCCATCAAAAGAAAAAAATACATTCCCACTTGCTTTCGTTTCGTGCTTCTACCATTTTCCCAGCAGCAGTAGCTTTCTATCACGCAGAGGGACATGCCGACCGTGTGTGTTTGTGTGTGGTGTGATGTGTGGATCATTTTGATCTGGATTAAATGAGAATTATGGTGCTGCCATAATAATATCATTTTGCATGTTATACATACAACATATATATTATGTACATGGCTAGTTGGATATATTAAAGTGTATGCTATATATTAAAATCGTAGTACATTTGCTACGATATGCTATATATTATTCTTATACGCTTTAATTATATATATGTCGTTGGGTGAACATACAATAATCGCTGATATACCCGTAAATGGCTTGTTTGCAGAGCGTGACTTTAATATAACCTTTTTTTATGATCTATTTTGAAAGTCAAGTCCACATTTTCCATATTACTTCATTCAACCCTTGGATGCTTTCAACTGCTGCTCGGTCGGTGTACCTTGGTGCCTTGCTCTGCTTTTGCTTTATAGTAATAAGTATTTCTTTGGACACAAGCACATCACAACGTTACACCTACACCCTACCGTAGCATAGTGTAGTACATCAGTACATGCAACTTGATAGAATAATAATGACCATTTTGACATAACGCCAAATGTTATAGTAGTAATAGTAGTAGAAGCAGCTTATTTTCAATCCTGTGGGGAATAGTTTAGTTCAAGTTTAGAATGCAAACAAATGTAGGCAAGCTTTATAACTGAAACTACAGTTTGCAGATTTTTTATTTCATGCTGGATGCTCTACAAAGATACGATTTACAAGTAAAGTGGCATTTTTAATGTGTACTAAATTATATATACTGTGTTGGATGGAAGTACCACTACCATCACAAAATGATAATATATATGCCAGTTAAACTGCATCACTTGAAAAAAATCTGTATTTTATTTTTCCCAGTGGTCTGGATTTTGAATTAGCAATGATAGCGTAGCAGATGCTGCTGCTGTTACATTTTTTTAGAGCGACATGTTGACATTGGATTACATTGTGCATAGTCACAGAACGATAATGTAGGTAAGCATCTTTTAGAAAAAGAGAGAGAGAAAATGTTTTACATAGTTGTGCAAATTCAATGTTATATTATGGATATGCATATATAGTTAATTTAATATATTTTTGTGATTTAATTAGAATGTATGAGTGTACATTTTATTATAGTGTATGTGTTTTATTTACTTTGCTTTTGAAATGGTGCACTTTTTTAAGAAAGAGATTCTTCAGAAGTGAAAATGCATTTTATTAGTAAATATATGTACATATTACATATGTGTCTATGTACATGGACTAGCAACTTATTTTTACACTAATAATATATGTGGACACATAGTAGCACAGATAGACAGGCAATGAGGTGATATAATTTGGAAATAGGGATTTAAATAATAATACATACGTCAAGCTTTTCAAAAGATTTAATTGTGCCTTTTTGTTGACGTGTTTCCAACTAGCCGAATCAATATGGATAATAATATGTGTCGTGCCAGATACATGTAATTGTTAAGATGCAATATGGGTTCATAAATATACATATATTCAGCAAAGAGCTGCTAAAATCATGTACATATAACAGGGGAGCATACCTGTCAAGAAGACCATGTGTATATGTGCGTATTACAAAGTCAAATGTCAGATCTTTAAAACTTATTGTGAAAAGTTCCACCTATGCTACTGCTCAAAATCCACTACTTTCTGTATGATAGGAGGAAGGAAATCTTTTGTACTCTTAGCTCTGTCTGGAAAATATGCTTCAAACCAATAGTGAAATAAACCTTTTCAGTGTGTTAAATTGAGGTGGAATTTTCATCCCGGATGACAATGTAGTAAGCTTTGAGACTATTGACTTTAGTGACGCACATATATATTATGCAGACTAGACGACACACATTCACTCTCAATAAGTTTAACTTGCTCATCCGACGAACCCAAAAGAAAAGAGAAATCAATTTAGGTAAGCCATACATCATAATCTCTATCATCTCTTTCTCCTTCCTTCTCTATCTACCATCACCGCATTCAGCCCGTATTACTCACCACCACCAGCACCAATTCATTTTTCTCACTCTTTTTATGAAGAAAAAAACTTCACACAGAGAACAGGAAGGTGTTGTTCTCTTTATTTTTATTTTTATACTTTATTCACTGATGCTGCTGCTTTTGACACGTAAAATAAAAACTACCGCCATTAAATAATACCACAGCAATATGGAACTCTCATGACGAGTATATTATATTTCGTCATCAATATAGTGTGTGTGTATCGTATATGCATATTGCATTAGGATTAGGTATGCGGTTGGAATGCTGGTACTATTGACAGGAGGAATTTGGGAAAAAAGGGTTGCAAGGTAGACGTCATAAAAGTACTTATTATTGCTCAACGACATGGTATGGCATCACACTAATGAACTTTCGACCTCCCTCCCTCAATACAGTCATGTAAATAGTTACACGGACTGTGTATTTATTCACCAGAAGAAAAAAATATTTTCGTTTGTACATAGTAGTCGTTTTAGCTTTCTTTAAGAGGTGAATTCACTCCATTAAATGTAATGGGTATGTGAGAGTGTGTAGGCTAAAAGTAAGTAAAGTTTATTTGTACGTACGTATGTACCTAGCTAAAATAGTTCGTGTGCTCATATTTGATGTGTACTACGGATGCAGGATGTGATGATAAGAGAGAGAGAGAGAGAGAGGTATTTTCAACTGGCATGGCAAACAACCTTTTTGCCTTGTCATTCCATTAGTACACCACAGCACGAATAGTACTGCTAGCTGTAGATATTTCTTCTATCT
>JAHZNC010002858.1:0-30037 GCA_027744095.1 Zhuqinia jingwanae
TTGAAAAATAAATGCCTATTATGGTAATTAATGGACAAGAGAAAAATGTTTTGTAAGATCTTATTTTTGCAATATAGTTAGCAAGTATGTACCTAATCGTACTTTTTTGATATATTATGAGCATATTATTTCCATGAAACTGTTTACGTGTGTGATTGTGACTATTGTTCGTCTGACAATGTTAATGACGCAAATGGACAAAAAAAAAGTCCCGAAATATTTTTTTTATTTACAAAAACTGGTTTTCAACGTATAGATAGCAAAAAATCAGAATACATGGAGTAAATTAAATTTTGTTTTTATTCAACATTTTTTATGCACACGTGCAAATATTTATAGGTGGGTAAACTCGATTACTGATTACCTTAAAAATTACAAAAGTACATACCTCTTAAATTTTTAAATGTCGACGAAAACTCCAATCCAGCGAACCATGAGAATTGTCTCCCATTATAATACCATAAGGTTGAGAAAACAAAGCGATCAAAGTTATAAATCCCACTACCATATGTACTCAACAAAGCATTCAGCTCACAAACTTTCTTTAAAAAAAATGTAAGCACGGAAGAGTCAAAACTACGTGTAAGACATATCCAGGTGTGAAATATATGCATTTTTAATCTTTTGCTGATTACGAATGTGAATGCCATGGTCATACACACACACACAAACAAAGCAAAGAGATGAATAGGGTGGTTTCACAAAGTACATTTCACAATCTTTAATGAATATCATACCAAAAACTCAGTTGTCAGTCAAATCCACATTATCAGATTTTTTTTTGGTTTGAAGAAAATAAACAAGTTCCAATGTTTATACTTGTTGTACTTATTACTACGTACCAGTTATTAAATCAAAAGACTTTGTTGGAGCTTACANAAAATAAACAAGTTCCAATGTATATACTTGTTGTACTTATTACTACGTACCAGTTATTAAATCAAAAGACTTTGTTGGAGCTTACAGAATATATATATGATTTGCAGTGTTATGTGATGGGTTTTTACAAAAGTACTTAAATTTTTGGCAAATAGCATATTCGTTGTTTAGCAAAAAAAAATCACTTATGTATATAGCGTATATCTATCTCTCTTTGTTGTACATACTCCACGTTACCAAAATCTACATCTACCTTTTCTACCAGTTTTTTCATGGTCTCTAATTTCTGGCCCTGGGTTTCATTTATTTTTTATCCTTACTTAACCATCATCATACATGCCAAGCCAATACAAATTTTCCTTTTTTACAAAGATGCGATTCTATGTCCAACCTCATCTCATCCTCATCTCATCTCATCATCATCATCAATTTGCACATGTTGTACTATACAATATATTGGTACAAATAACCAGCTTATCAACTTTTTATATCCTTACTTCACTGTCCATAACTAAATATATACGTGCATGACTTGGTAGTCCAGCCCAACAAAGATGCGATTAGATATGTATGACTTGCAGACAAAAACAGCAAAAGTCTATCCGCTGAAATTGCCTGTATGTATCAACGTGATGTTTGATGCGTAATATAAACAGTACAGGTACCAGTCCGCCACTCAGAATGGCATATAGTATTTTACAGCAGCAGCAGCTATCATTATTGCAGATTTTCAGGTTCTTCTGCCATCATCATAATATGTAATTGTTGACCACAGCAAGCATGCTTGCATGCAAAAATTCTCAAAAAACTGTTCTATTGTACGTGTAGGGTAACACTATTTTTTACGGAGACCAATTGAGCCTGTTTCGTTAAAAAAAAATTGCATGTGGTGATAATATGCCAACTCTTGATGAGGATAATAATACGCTGAGGATTTAGTAAAGATGTTTTAAGCAAAATGAATGCTAAATAACATGCATAAATGTACATACATACATGTCATGGTCATAATGGCTGATGATGATGATGATATATCGAAAGTAATAACAAGTCTTCCTAGTTTTAATACATTTTTAATGCGGCAAAGAAGCAGCACCGAATAGACAGACATCTCCTCCTTATCATAATTATTAAACGCAGAGATTCAACTGAGGAGAGTTGAAGAATGAGAAGAAGAGTTTAGTGCAGTGCGAACCAAACCGCAACAAAATTCTATATACACAGCTCTATACCCAGCTAGAAACAAGCTAAACAATGCAAACTGTACAATATACACACATGTATAAATCATTATTATTTTTTTAAAGTTTTTTTTTTACAGTAAAAAGCTGAAAATGGGAAGAAACCAGGTAACAGAATAGACATTTTGCTACAGACAGAAAAGAAAAAAAGACTTTTTATTCTGCGTATTTACAAATACATGTATGTAGCCAGTTCCTACCACCATCACCACAATCCTCTAACAAACAGAAACAACAATCATACAATCATCATCGTTATCATCGTGAAGTCGGGTTTTGGTTCAAGTCAAGCACTGATTACTTGTCAGTTGCCGTGCTGAAGCCTTGTGTGACTCTGAATCTGTGTGGTTCTCGTTGCTATATATCTCTGATGTATGTTTTGTGGTAGTGGTCAAGTGAGCAGTTAACGGATTTTGTGTCTCTCTCGTACAGTAGTACAACGTTTTTTGTTATTTGAAGTAGCATTAACATTCTAGTTGACGCCTGTTTTTTAAAAGGTGAGTTTTGTTTGCTTATAAAATGTTTTTTTTTGTTAAGAATCTTGCTTGTGCTTGTGACAAACAGAGGTGATAAGAGTCTACAAATTCAATGTCAATGAAAAACAGCAGTTACTAATCAGATCAATAATATGTAGTAGCATATTCGCTCACTCATGCGTAAACACAAAAAAAAATGTTCAAGAATTTTTCATTGAACATTTTGTTTGCTGGAGTCGAATGTAATTAATTAATTAGAATGAAAAGATGTTCTACTAGTAGGGTCATATCTTGATATTAGCAAGGGATATATGTACACTACTAAAAAATGTCATCAAGAAGTAAGGACTGAAAGCCTTTACTTGCCATATTACAATGCTAATAAGACTAAATTTGTCCTTACTGGTGCAAAAGACGGAAGGAAATGAAGGCGACCCAGTTGAACTTTACAAGTAATAAGTATATACTACACCAAGTATCGCGTAGTGATGATGATAATAATAATAATGAAAACAGTAAAATGATGCTGATAATTAAATAAAGATAATATGCCCCTTGAGAGAGTACCTTTCATATGCTTGTGAGTTCAGGCAGTTCATTCAGAAAAATAAAATAATTTCTTCTTTTTTTTTTGTTGAGAGTGAAGGTGAAGGCTCGATATAATACGATACATAAGTACATACAACATAGTAGGTAAAATGTGTAATCTTAAAATGTTGTTTTATATACTTTGCCATAAAAGGCGTTTAAATTTCAATGGTCACTGCACTGGAATATGAAAGGATTAAAATTGTACATGTCCTCGCTGTATACAACTTCCTTCCTCTTTCTTTCCTTTTGACATTGACATTATACTCAACGTATATAATAACGTGCAACGTTTTTAGTCTGGCAGTCACATTTGTTAGCATTTTAATGGCTGTCCCACGGCAGTAAAATAAGAGAGCTATATGCGTCGTTGTAATAATGATAAAAAAAAAGTGCGATTTATTGATTATGATTGCAGTTTTGACAATTTGTTGGACAACATGTAATAGATTTACTTTGTATGGCTTTCTTGTGACGCGCTGGGTAAATAAAATTGACTCGTCCTAAATTCCTTCGCCTGTGAATTTGGAGCTGCTAGAAGATTCATTCCAATTTGCATACTATATTGACCACTGAAGATGCGAATATTAATATGGAATGATGTGAAGATTAAAGTTCCCATTTTTTGGACTTTCTGGACTTTGTTGCAAAAAGCTAAAGGTGTTGCATAATATAATGGGTTGATTTATGATTCATTTATGGCATAAGTTTTCATTATCGATCTTTTGCTTGAGCTAGTATTTAATTTAACCTGTCTATCACTCATTCATTAATTACTATGTATCCTTACACTGGAAGTGGGGCAACTTGATTTATAGCCTTACATGTGCTTTCCATGTTACGTAGGTGATCTATTTTTATTTTTTACGAGGGTTTTTCACACACATGTCAGCGATAAGAAAATACGATAAGTAAATGCACATATGCGCTGGAACTGGCTGTTTTAACCTTATATACCTTACGCAATCTTCTCATGAATTTAAAACAAAAAATACACTTTTTATTTACAAAATATACTTGGTGCTTTATTTTGAAACATGGTAAAAGCAAAAGATGAAAAATATAGCGCATTTCTTTAATAATTAGTTTCACGGGTAGTACATGACGATGCTGTTTTGTTTCCCATGAACATGAACATGAAATATACGCCTTCTTGATCTGAACTTTAGATTACATAAATGCGTATGTGCCCACACGTGAAATATGAAAAAGAATTACGTATGCAGTTTTGCGATGGTGCAACTGTGTTGCATGAACCATGCAAGAAATTATTGTATTCTTGAAATTGTTTGAAATAAGTATTTATAGAAAACATGAATTTCCAGCTCCATTTGCTCCTTCATTTGTACCCCTTTAGCCTGCCTTCTTCATGCGAACTCCAACACATCTACCTTGTAGGTCAGTTATGCCTTGTCTCATTGTCAGTGTCATGTCTCAATATATTTGTATTTTCTCTATACTATTGCCATGACTGTGAGCAAAATCCTAAACACCATAATTTTAGACTCTTGGTAAATAAATGGGGCTTATTGAAAGTCCAATAAAAATGCAATCAAGTAGAGGAAATCTACTTGATATTTTCCCTCTCCCTGAACACTTGTCCCATGTGATGATCGCCATTGCGCAGTGAACTTTTAAAGGTAACAGTGTAAAGGGTTCATGGATTTTACTGTCTCTTTCATTTTTCTCCTACTTGCAGTTGTTTACCTACTTACTACTTTTATATACCTACATTCAAAGTATACATTTTTGTTTGGGTGATACAGTGATACCATTCTACTATTGTGTCACGGTGATGTATCCTTGTTGTTTAGCTCACGAAAAAAAGGGATCTCTTCTGTCCAAAAATGGGTTTCTCTATTTTGTTTACCTCACATCATATTAATATATCCTTGAAGAAAGGAAAAGGGTTACACTTAAATATATTGCTTGCAAACAACACTAGTCATGAAAAATATGCATGATGCATCATTATAGGTATGTAAATAATAGTCATTTTTAGGACGTTGTTTAAAGCTCTTTGCAAGTTAGCATAATATACAGCCGGTTTAGTTGCTGCAATTGTACTGCATTTGCAGCAACAACAATGGATAGAACAGGACGCAGGCGCACAACAAAGTGACCAGATCCGCGTCCTATTTTTCATAGTTGATTTCATGCAGATACAAGATAATGCAAGGGGCCATTAAAATCAGTCCTGTTTGCTTGTGGACAAATTCAGTGTAACCAAGCACACACACAAACATCAGCAACCAGATCATACAGTTAAGTGAAGCAAGTCCTCCGGCAAAGCCATTGCGTTCACATTACAGATTAAATTTGTTTGCTGTGTACAAACACAAACATAACAGTGCCCTGCAAACAAAGACAGAACAAATCACACAAATATATTTATATATATATATAGCAAATAGCATTATCAATTTGTTGTAAAAATATGCCTAGGTAGACTATTCTATTTTGCATGCTGCATCCTTTGCGCGTATAATATTAATAGGTATACAGAATAATTATATTCATATAAAACAAAATGTGTGCACATGCCAAGCACTCCAACAAGAAAAGATGATGACGATAACTTGGTGCACTTGACGCATTTTCATTTTTCATATGATCATCAGCATCATTATTATTATCATATAAACATCATGAGCAGTATCAGTGCTTGGTTAGCTGCTAAGTGAATGTGGAATAAACGAATATTTAATAAAAGTGATCTTTAGCTGTTTGCAAAGTGTTTTCTTGGCTCCATGTGAGTGTGTAGTATGCAAATTAGAGAATAGGTTCTTGAGGAGCAATATGGCAAAGTAACTAGGATTGTGTTTTGGGTTGGTTATGAATAGGACATATATGTATATATTATTGGTTGAATTTTTTGTGCTGCTGCTGCTCAAGAAATGCGATGACCTTCCTCATTTTAATGAATTGTGTAATGAAGACAAATCAGGAATGGAAGTGGACAGCGATAATAACTTTGCTGTTGGTTGGTCAAATTACCGCATCCGCTTCATGTTACAGATTTTTGCTCACTTTACTACCTCTTTCACAAACTTAAAAATCTAATTTATTAATGTAATATCGCTGAAGTATACATATAGACAGTTTGTTAACCACAAAACAAGAAGAAGATGGAGAGGAGGAATTGACGTTCCTCACGTTACTTACTCATCTGTTACAGTTACATAGTATTTATTGCTGCAACTTACATGAACAAACAAAAAAGTAAGATTGGCTAACCTGACTGAACCACTATTATGTTTACGTTACGACTTAAATATTTGGCAATTGGAATGGCATGGAATGTATTATTTCATGAAGGTGTTCTATAAACTGTTGTGTTATATTCTGTGCCCTAGAACTCTAACAATGTCTTGACCATCACCGTATGGTTATCATCACAGGAGGGCAAAGATCAGTTGGTCGCTGGAAGCCGCTGTGTTCAGTTGACTCGCATACATTTAGATTTGAGAAATTTGTAATTGGAAAAGCATTAACTTTTCAATTCATTCTTGTTTAGGTGTGTATTATATGTAGAGGAGGAGTAGAGTAAGGTGTGAACTTTGTGTTATATACAGAGGGAGCGACTTGCGTCTATCTTATCATAACTTGTAATTGTATTCCAGTCAAGGCCTACTTTTGACATTGACCACTTTTTTTTATTAACATTCCAGATCATTAAATCTTGAACAAAACATTAAGCAAACCATTTATATTTCATAAGATGGTGATTGATTAAAAGGTTGTTTTGCCATCGCCATTACATTTAGTCCTTTTTTTTGGAGATTTGTTCGTTATTGGTACTAATTTACATCATTTTGCAAGTGAACCATGTATAACATGTACATTCAACATTGCTTGTGCAGCCCAGTAACATACAACGCCAATGAACGTCAAGTGACTGGCAAGAGAGACAATTGAACAGAAATATTAGAGCCCTAAATTTAATACAACACTCAAGTTTTACTCAAGTAGTGCTAACGTTCAAAATTGTCAAGTGCAAAGATGTAAATTCATCAAGTATTATCATCATTCCCATCAATAACTTCTTCAACAACAAGTTCCAAGATAACCGTTATCGTTCATTAGATAACTGGTGAAAAAAAGTAAATTGGAAAATAGTATATACATTCCATTACAGTTACACAAAAAGTTTAATACGATTAATAAGATTAATATTGGCTCCATTGATGTTGTAGCACACAAAATTAAACATGTCTTAAATGTAGGTTGTTTTTTTTTCTTTTTCGTAAAAATATAATATCAATATTGAATATAGGCCTGACTCTGACCGCTATATAGGGTACTAACACAAGTGATTGACGTGACGCAAAGCAACGTAAATCATATAAAATACAAAATCATAAGTTGCTCTTGATCTTGGCAAAGTATCACAATAAAAAGCAAAAAAAAAACACTGATATAGTGAGATAAGCTATCATGTTAATATAAAGTCAAATAAATGCTATTGTATGTATACATATGTCTGTTATATTTTAATTATTGTGCAATAATATAAAATTGCCATATGTACCTTCACATATAATATACACCATTAACACATCACAACAATCAGTGACTTTTAGCTCAGTACAAAAATGTTCTTACTTTAATCCAAGTTTACTTTTACTGAAAAGCATGAACCTCTGAGTAAAAATATTCACCACATCCAATAAAACAGCACATAGACCGTATACACCTCATCTCTCATCTCACATGATTACCTACTTGATGTTGTATGGTATAGCATTATAAATTACATGGTTCTCAGTAGGCAGAGTCATCATTCATCATATTATGAAGCAAGATTCACACAACTTGATCTTGGCTTGACTTGAACCTTTTACGTATATAGGTATCTGCAAAGGTTTTTTTCTTATTAAATTATCAATTATCCTTATTTTCATCTTTGTATTAAATTAATACCAATCACTGACGAATAGTTAATACTACAAAAAATTAAGTTGATCGTTGAAATTATTAGCAATATTTAGCATATTACATGGCTTTAAGATTTAGGGTTCATCATGATAAGAAGGCGATTGCATATGCATGTCTTATAATTGCATAGGAATACAAGGAATCATCCAAAAAAAAGCGTATTTGTTGCTTTGTTGCTAGTCATCCAAAAAATCTATAAAATTGGGCATGGATTTATAGTGAATCCAATCATTTATCCAATCATTTATTATGAGTACTATATAGCATATTAAATATATAGAATGGAAATAACATCACCTTTTTATTAATGTTTTTTGGTCATTGCATTGTTATCGCATTGTTTAAATTCGTACGTGTTTGTGCATGGTGTATGTCCACTTTTGGTTTGTTAGATGCATGCATTCAATTTGTTCATCATTGCCATTTTATTGTGTATCATAATTCTATATCTCTCTATCCATTCATTTTTCGACCTCCAACTCCACACACTCAAAAAAAAATATTATTTTGCATTTTTCGTCAATAATGACGTTAGTAAAAAATTAATAATGGAGAATACTAAATATACTAATGGCACATGCAGTAGGCAGTAACGTCTTCGTGCAAATTAGTTGTAAGTTGAAATACAAGACAAACCAGATAGGTTTTGACAATGACAATGCGTGACACGTCAGGGTCCGCGGGTCCGGGTAGGAATGACCTTTTATATACTAAAATGGATTGGTTTCCTGCTGAGAGGAGATAAAAATACAATTTAATTCAAATGTTTAATTAATTATTGTTTTTTTTTTTGTGATTCATCTACAGGCATGTTTGTGGTGGTGATTTGATTTGAAGAAGATTTATGTGACGCTGCTTGCTCTGCTACCATTGTGTACATAAGAAGATTTCAAGAATGAATATGGTTACCAGTATTTCAGAACCGGTGATGCAGGATTACCATTGTCACCAGTTGTCTTCCAGAAGAATGCAACTATTTTCATCATTGTAACATTATCAGGGTTTTTTGGAGTTTGTAAATTGGAGAATAATATCCACAGTAACAAATTCAAGTTTCTAATGAATCTATTTTGTGTAGAATTTTTGTTTACAAATTATTGTTTTCATGTGATTAAAAAGTTTCAAGTTAATTAGTGAGTGCGTGTGGATTACCGTATACTTAATCGGAGACAAAAGTGCAGGAGATACTTGTTGTAGATTAAAAGTGTGATAGAATATCATTATATATCCAGCATGCCAGCTTTGGAAGCATTCGGCCGCCGATGGCATATAGGCTCAGACGACTTTGTACTTCCAGGAATCAGCGACCTCATTATAAGGATCTCATGGTGAGCCCTTCCACTTGACTCGTCATACATTCCGTCACAAATTACTACAAATCTCGACAAACAAACAAACAAATAGCTATATAGTGTTCCTTTTTGTAGGTTACTGACACAAGACACAATTTTTTGTACACCTGCACTAGCGTATCCTCAACCTCGGTAATTTTATTGAATGACTGACAATATCAGGGCAATGCATTAAACTTTAAATGCAAAAATGTTCTTCCTTTACTACATTGTTTTAGATTGTTGAATAGGATGTCGAGGATTACAGTAATGCAAATTAATTATTGACAAAATATTCTTTATCGTTATCATCATCATTATTATTACATTTTGTTGTCTGTACTTCACCATGAAATTCAAGCAAGCAGTTCAAGTTAAAGAACAGGTTGATGAAAGAAATATAGCTTGGGATGATGACGCATGACACAGTGCGCGCATGTATCATTTGTTGACCATGACACTTGGTGTTTTCTGAGGGTGCAACAAGTGAATGTGCGGATGTATATACCATACTAACAGCATAGTGTCGAAACCGCTTTTTCGACGCCATGTTAGCTATTAACGATGTAAACTCATGCGGAGACACACAGTGTCTTATAAACCCGTAATGACTTATGAATGACAATTATGAAATAATGGTCTGTTTTAATTTAATGAATGACCCATTCAACAACGTTACAACGAAAAAATATAATTGACATTGGTTTTGCGTTTTTATTGTCGTAGGTTTATCGCCACGGCAGTAGTTTATTGGCAGAGCAGCGATGGACTGGACAGTGGGTGTTCTGGCGGAGAGCGTTTAAAATACTTCCTGTACGGAACATTTGCAGCTCTTCAGCTTATAATTTTTTCAGACATTGCGCTTGTTCATAACAGTAAAGCTGGTTCTGTTATGGAAACAGAAGCAAGGAAGTTTGTACCATTGTGTCTTTACATAAGGTTAGTGTATTAATCAAACCATTTTTTTTATATTTTTTACTGTTGGAAAAGGTTTGCGCATAAATTCTTTGTAATTCTCGTCTCACGCAATCCTTTTAATTTTAAAGTTTATAACCTGAGAAACGAAAATTTAAACATTTAATTCAAGCATTAAAATATTGTGAAATGGTATGTTTTAGTTTTGTTTTCCTCTTTAAAGAGTTGATAATACTTGGCAAAAAATATAATATATGCTTACCTATGAATTAAAATTATTACAATGCTCTTTTGGTAATGGTTTTTAAACAATCTTGATATTGATGATGCTCAAATTGTTGGGTATGCAGAAAAAAGATGCTTCCCATATTCCCACGCCACGCCGTGTAAAACGCAAGCATTAATGTTTTTTGCTGCTGTCGTCAGAAAAACAACAGGTCTGTTCTTTAATGCTTAATGAAGGAAAATAATCATCTCTGATGATTATACGGACGTTAATCATATCTATAATGGAATTTCCGGATAAATTTGAAATGCTCAATCGACAAATGTTTTTGTTAAAAGTATATAGTCGTCATAGAATCATAACATGTAAGGAAAAATGTAGCTATTCATTAATTTTTTTATCAATTTTATCAAAAGAAATATTCCTTAGGTTATAATGATGGGTTAATGTTGTCTGATCCGGGGAAAAAATTATATTATGATATTTAATTATTTTGAAGACAAAAGCCAGCTCTTTTATTATTCCATTTAAAAAGTACGTGTAATGAGATGGAAATTGAGCAACAAAAACCATGCTTCTTCCCCGAGTGAATTACAATTTTGCCATTGGTTCACTTTCTGATTTCATGATGAGAGATACTTTGTAAATAGCTTCCTTACTTATGTTCTAGCATTAGAAAATATAAGATGCTGGTTATGAATCTTAATTTATGATTTTAGGATTATATCAATTATATATACATGTCTTATACACAAAGTCGTCCCAATTTTGACAATATGAATATTATGAATTATATCAATATGATTTACATATATTAAAGTATGACCATCTAGTATGATTTATAGTTTTATATTAATACTACAACAATTATTATTTTATTTTATGCATTTCTTATTTTGTACCGTTGTGTGTGTGTGATTCTTTCAGAACAATTCTGTTACTATTGGAGGTGGTATGGAATGCCCTTGGAACTTACTGGTACTGTCATGGAATCCTCACATGTACAGAGACACCCGACGCTGAAAATCTTGTTTATGGTAAAAGTTCATTTCACTTCATACTTCAATAATTTCGGAATGGATAATTGTTTAGATTATCAACATGTGCATCATGATAATTTGGCATTTTTTATATTATGATTACAATTTAGGTTTAATCGTTTGCAACTGGCTTTTGGTGCTATTTACCTTTATCCTATTCCTTCTCATGTTTGACTCTTTGGGTGCTCACCAACTCAACATTAATGAAAACCTTATCTCGGATCCCAAACTGGCAATGTGCTGGAATTTTCGCTGGAGATTTCTTTGTTTGTACTGGTGGACGAGGAACAAAGACATTCAAGCTACTTTCAGGGAGCTAGGGAGTACGTGCAAAGCAAAACAATAATGAAATTAAAAAAATTCCAATTAAACCATATGTAAGGATTATGAATATTTTATTTAAGTTTTTTTTGTTAAATTGTGTGCGTAGCTTACTTTGCTGCCGCGTTTGAATCCGCCGACGTTGTTTTCTCTGACATCCTTTGCGGCACCATCCTTCTGTTCTTAAAAAATCGTGAGCTTAAAAAGAATCAATTGAACCAAGTCTCAGTTTCCAGCCGAAGTAGCACTACCTCCTCTACAGCAAGTTGTTCTTCTACCGAGGGTCACAAATGTACCCGGCTGCCCCCAGGCGTTCAGGAAATAGAATGGCCGAAAACGGAAGATTGGAATAGTCTGCCAATGATTCATCACTACTATCAATACGCGGTAGCCTGTTACTCGTGGGGAGTTGTGTTATGCACCTCTCGACATCCCTTGTGTGCTCTCTGGAAGGACACATTTTGCTGCGGCTGTATTCGCAAAAATCCATCAGAATTTGAAATAGAAGGGGACAACTGCTGCTTTCTCCACTCTGGCTCTGCCAGTGACGCCATTAGTCTTCCAAACTCAGAGCTAGTTTTCTGCTCATTTCACGACGAAGTTTATAAAACACCTTTCCTTGTCTCTCTGGACCATGGAGAAAAGTCTATTGTGATTGCCATTCGTGGCACCATGTCCCGCGCAGACGTTGTCACTGACATTTACGTCAGGCCGGTTTCCTTGGCCCCCTGGGGATTCCCTGAAAACTACAGGGTGCATCAAGGCATGCTTATGAACGCTTTGAAAGTTTACGAGAGACTGAACGAAATGCAGCTTATATCAAGACTTCTCTCAGATCACCCCGGATACAAAATTGTGACCACGGGAACATCCCTGGGATCTGCTTCGGCTACCCTTCTCAGCTTAATCCTGAGCAAGGAGTATCCTGATGTGGAGATCAAGTGTTTCGCATATTCCCCCAGTGGGGCGCTCATGAATCTAGAAACAGCAAAGCATTGTGAAAGCTTTGTCACCGCAGTCATTTACGGGGACGATTTCATTGCCAGACTTGCGGTAAAAAGTATTGAAAGGCTGAAATACGATATCATCGCCATTTTGAGGGAGTGTCGCACACCAAAATATCGTATTCTTTTGGGTGGTCTCCTTGGTATGTGTGGAGGAAGGCCAAAGGTTACTTTTGATCCAGCTGTGGATTCTATGGGAAACAAAGAGAGTCGTCAAGAATTGATCTCAACTTATGGGTTTGACTACGCCCGAATAAATGTGACGCCGATCGAGGGCGAAAAAAGTCCTTTTTATTTGCTCAGTTCACCAAATGATTATAAAATGCAGATGAAGGAGGCTCTCAAAGAAAAAGTGTGCAAAACTAGTTCCTCATCATCAGTACCTGTACCAAGCCCTTCGAAACTGCTTCCTTTTGAGCTCATGTATCCACCAGGGAAGCTACTTCATATCACAGAGACATCTGCCTTTAGATCGGGGTATAGTGCGACATACGCAAATATAATCTTATAACAGTGCAGTGTGTGTGAAAATCGTCCCCAAAATTTTACTTTACTTTTATAATTATGCTTATTATTACAGAAGACGTTGCAAAAACCAAGAGGAAGGTGCTCCTCGCTGGAATATACGATGGGCGGATCGCAACGAATTCCGCGAAATCATCATTGCCCGTCGTATGATCATGGATCACGTTCCCTTTCGTCCCAATAAAGCTTTACGAGATTTGACAAGGAGATGGACCGGGTCGCACAGACCTTGTTGCATGGACAGCCACCATAATTTGCACCTTCATGCTCAACATGATATTATCGAAGACGAAATGTCAATGTTAAGATCTTCGTTTCTGCCATTACCATCACCTGAGGTGGTACAAGTGCCAATAGATGACTTTATTCTATATCCCATCACTAGTAGTAGTTGTAATAACAATACTGACATAAATAGAAATACATAATATACCACTTTTTAACTGCGTATGCGACAATTATGTACTAAAAAATTATAAAAGGATTGATATAAATTTTTAATCATCTATTATTGGAAGGAAGGAAAGATACACCTTTCACAAAGCGACATGGTAATATAAAAATGTTTAGCTTTAAATGGAATCTTTCAGTCCAGAGAATGAAATTTGTGATAATAATGCCATTTTAAAAGTATTAAGTGAAGTTATTTCTTAAAGGTTTTTATAATTTAAAACAATTGTTTAGGAAATGTGTATATATTTTATTGTTTTATTTATTAGATGTGTAAACGTAAACATTTTAATACAAATATTTTCTATGAAGGTACTCAAAAGTACCGTGCAAGCTTTAAACTCAAAGAGAAGAGATATTATAAATGTAGGTATACTACAAAATACTCAATATTTTAGGTACAATACAATAAATATACACACGTATTATAATAAATACAAAGTTTATATACAAATGTATACGTGATACACTTTTCATTAAAAGAATTTATTAAAAAATTACAAGTTCTATAGTTTCGATTGAGATTGTTCTGGTGGGGCTGACAATTGATCGCAAGTCGTGGAACATTGAGGAAACAAAACTGACATATAATCTTGGTTACTGCCCGATGCAACTGCGCTATTCAACCACTGCTGATGATGATAAGATATAGCTGATGTGGGATATGGTTCTCTTTGAGGTAACTGATGTGGAAACAAAGCAGGGGCACTTTGAGAGCAATTAGTTGGCTTCTCATCTGGTACCTGAACATCATTATCGTTGTCCTCCTCTTCGGTGGTACTCCTATCCGTCATTTCCTCCACTTCTGGGTCCTCATTTTTACTCAGCTTTGGTTTCCTTTCTGAACTTTTCCTTGGCTTCGTAGCCGGATTATTCTCGCATGTAACTTGTTGCCCTGCTGTAACATAATGTTGTTTCGAGCAATTTTTCATGTGCATTGTGAGAAGTGTCTTCCTTCCATACCCTTTTTGACAATGAGGGCAAATATGACGAAGTTCATCAGGAGAAGTATGCAAAGACCAAGTGTGATACCTTAAGCCTTGCTTTGTGTAGTAGCTTAAACCACACAAATGGCAGCAGTAGGATTTTGATCTGTTCTCAGTATGCACTGCTATCCTATGCCTTCTCAATTCGCGTGGCCTTTTGTATGCCTTTCCACAAATGTTACACTTGTGTCTGCCAGGCTCATGAATAATAGCGTGTTTTCGCACGTGTGTCATGTCTGGAAACAGCAGTCCACACTTTTCACAAGGATACATTTCCCCTTTACCGTGCTCGCGGACCAAATGAAAATTCAGTTTATACGGGAGCTTCATTTCATTGCACCCTGGCTCTGGACATGGAACCAACTCAACTCCCTTCCTTCCTTTGCGCTTTGGCTTATTATAATGATTTTCCTTTTTGTGCACAGCCAATGTTTGTCTATCAGGAAATTTGACGCCACAAAAATGACAAAGGCATTGCTCATCTGTCTGAGACTCCAAACATTCTCGCATGTGCTCCTTGTAGGTGATCGGACTATGAAACCCTTTTCCACAAATGAAGCACTTGCAAGGAATTATATTCATGCCATGGAAACGGTTATAGTGGGATAGCAAGGTCTCCATGTATCTCACCGTATGTCCACATGACGGGCAGTCATAACCCGGCCTACCTTCATTGTGTGGAGTATGCGTCAGCAGGTGAATTGTAAAATTGTAGTTTTGAATAAATGGTTTGTGACATACGTGACATTTATATATTTTTGTGCATTCCGAATCATCTTTTTCTTCCGCTTCAACTAAATGAGTTTTTAAATGTTCATTGAGCAACTCTACGTTGTCTAAAACTTCGTTACAAAAATCATGGTCACAGTGGAAACGCCTTTTGTCCATAGGAGCAATCTTTCGATGAATGTCATAGTACTGCTGTGTACTAAATCCGCGGAAGCAGGACATACAATGAAAAAACTTTTCTGGTTTTTCGTGCGTAACCAAGTGATCCCGAAGGAGCTTTCCATTCGTCAGGTGTTCATTACAGATAGAACAAGAGTAAAGGTTGTTGTGTCCCTGTGTCATGTGATTAGTGAGACTTTCCTCTTTATAAAAATGCTTCCCACACACTTCACAATACCACATTTCCAAGTTTCTTGCTGTATCCCCTTCGTGACGCTCCATATGTCTTTTAAAGCGTCCTTCACTGACCACAGTACGGAAGCAAGTAGGACATTCGTGTTTGCTGTGAACGATTTTAACTTTGTGTTCTAGTTTATGATGATTTTTCAAGAGATCGGCTGTGGCGAAAATATGGTCGCATTTCTTGCATTTTACATCACCAGAAGGTAGCTTTACACCAAATTTGACAGAGTGCTCAATACGACAATGCTGCAACATTTCGATGCCACTTGGAAACACCAGATCACACCGGGTGCACTTCGTTTCCCCCTTTGAGGGTCTGCCGCTGTTTCCCTGGCGATGTTTCTCGCGACGATGTTGCACTAGTGAATGTAGATTTGGAAATGTTTCTGAACAAATTTGACATTTTGAAGGAATAGCTCGGGTTGTCCAACGTTTACCTTTTTGAGGGGTCCAAATACGGTGAGCTTCACGTTTGTGAACAATAAACTCCTTAGAAGTCATAAATACCTCGGAACATTTTGGACATTTTCTTTCTTTGGGTTTTCGTGACCAACGATCATCCTTCAGATGTACTTCGCGATTGTGAGCTCGAAGGTCCGAAAGAGTGGAGCAAACTAAATCGCATTTAGGACATTTTTGGCCATCCTTATTCTCCTTTTTTGGACGGCCAGGACCTTTCTTTTTTCCGGAAATTCCATCTTCTGGCTCCTTCTTTCGGTAATATGTTCTCTTTATTGGATGCACCTTTCTTCTGTGATTGCGTAAATCCTTCCATCGTATGAATTTTTGACCACAGTGAACACAACTATAGCTCATGTGAATATTGTGTACATAAACAAGATGAGTGGCTAGACTGCGTTTATCACGGAACAGTTTGCTACATTTGGTGCAAGGGATGGAGGGTTCACAGTCACCGACTCGTGGCCAACCTCTCAAATTTTTTGGCGGTTCTTTAACGACGGATTTTGCAGTTTTGTCATTTTTTTTCTTTTCATTACGATTGTCTTTATCACTATCATTATTTTCACTGTCACTGTCGCAGATTGCTAAAGTAACGGCAGATTTATGTTTCCTTTTTCGTAGATTCCAACGTTTTCCTGGAGATGATGCTCCGTCGATTGGGGCATCAGGTTTGAAGTCATCATCTGATCCGGCTGAACCAATACTCACGGGGGTAGCTGTTCCTCCCCGGCTATATAGGATTGTTAAAAATTCAAGTTCATAAAATTACACTTTTTGGAAGCGAAATTTGGGTATTTGCCAAAAATCAAACTTACGACCAATCGGAGTCATTGTCGTTTAACAAATTTTTATCTGGAAGTCCGTCGTCATCGTGGCAGTAAACATTTGTATTGCCAGCATTATGTTCAGTCTTCATGTTTTCGGTTTCCAGAACAATTTCTTTTCCCTGGTCCGTATGTTGCTTAGCTTTAACCTTTATAGAATTTCCATTTTCGTTGTTGTTAGATGATCTACCTCGTCCACGACGTGATTTATTTGGTAAAGTTGTCCCATCCCTGGTTTTTCCCTGCGAATTTTTCTTGCCAGTTTTCGGTTGGAAAGAAGCTAATTGAAATACGACGATAAGGCGCATCAAAGTTAATTTGCATGCGGGATAACCATACTTCCACTCCTCTGAAAATGTAAAACATTACTGAAAGAATATTTTTTCGTGTATGTTGAAATTAACTAGCTGTAACAAAATTGTTTACCAGGGAATAGACCACGAGGCACCAGAGGTTGTGGAGCCGAGTTTTTCAACTTAAATTTACCTGTGAAAAATATTATAAAAATTAATTTGATTTAACATTTTAACATATCGTAATCAATATTCCCTGAGTATTTATTAAAACATTTTACCAACCAACACTAACATTTATTTTGGAATGCTATTCGGAACATCTCCACTCTCATCTTAGATTTGACATGTAACTGTTCCATGAGTACCTTCAGCAATCCTCTAAATAACATATTTGACACCCGTTTCCTCCCGTCTGTCATGACCTCCTCAATTTCCCTAAGCTTGCACATAAGATGTAGCTTAATAGCTTGAAGCTCTGCGTACAAATCACATAGGTAACTGACAAGTAACTGACAGTTATCACAGAATGCCTGAAGATGTTCCCCGGTATCACTTTTATGCTTTGTAGTCGCCATCAGAAAAACTTCAGCGGTTGAAGTCAAATTTAAGTACCGACAAGAAAAGTGAAGGAACCTTGTGTAAATGTCGTAGCCCTTGTGTGCTTCCTCCTCCTCTACGTGGGGGCTAGCAGATGCTTCCAATCCACTCCCTGATATGAGATAACGGGGTACATAGTTCGTGACATTTCTATCACTTGAGAAGTGGTCAAATCTTTTGAGACAGATCAAGCAAACAACACCCCTTTCACTTTGCATTGTTAAATCTATAATAACTTGACAACTATGTATACTATACAACTTGATTACTTCTACAAAGCATAATGTATCATCATAGAAAGGTTACAACTGTGAAGGTCACTTATTATTGATTGAGAATGATTTAAATGCAATCAAAAAATGCCTTTTTTCCTTTACTTACATTGCAATATTAGAACTTGCCCGAGCAAAAACCAAAAGCTAAAACATACTTGAGTACATATTGTATTGGCCTATAGTTCAAGCTATTTTTTTAATAAGACAAACTGAATGGAATTATCCAAAAATATAAGCCTAGTCTCTGGTAACCATCTGACTAATCCGTCACCATTGACCATCAGCTGTGCCCATGTGATCTCGTACAAAACAGGATGTTTTAGTAAGAAACGTGTGTTCAATGAACTTCATATATATTCACTCTGATCTCTGTATAAGGCATTACATTTGGCATTTTAAATGCGAATACTAATCAAGTACTATTTTTTACATTAATTTCAAAACAATTAACCGGAGATTTTCGTATTAAAATATAACGATGACAAAGTTCATATTTCCGAAGAGCTTCATTCATGGTTCCAAAACTACGGGATTACTTTTATTGCAGCAAAATAACTCTGTACATATGTCATCTATATATCGACCAGTTAATGTGACTTCTCCATTTAATAGTAAAGCAGATGGAGAAGCAACGAAAAAAGCTAAAAAAGGAGATGGCTTATCAAAAAGTTTAAAGGTAACTACAGTTTTTGCTAAATTTGAGTGTGTATACTACAATCCATTTTGTTCTGTAACGTTGTTTACATCTGTGTATTTTGTTAAACAGCTTTTAGTTGACAATGGATTAATCAAACAATCATCCTGCTTTGGAGCTTACCATCTACTGCCAATTGCTTTGAAAGCAATGGAAAAACTGATAAATCTTGTGGATATGCATATGATAACGCTGGAAAATTGTCAGAAGATTCAAATGCCAACTTTGACGTCGGCGTCGCTTTGGAAAACGACAGGGCGTTTCGAAGAATGTCGACCGGAATTGATGCGAATTCAGGACAGGCATTCTAAGGAATTTTTATTGAGTCCAGTAAGGATTTAGTCATTTGTCCTGTCTACGAACAAACTTTCTTCAAAACCTTCCATAATTAATGGTGTATTATGCTGACGGTTTTTGTTATTTGCAGACGCATGAAGAAGCAATATGTGATCTCCTCAAAACTCCACCTTTAAGCTACCGCCAGCTTCCCCAAAGATTGTACCAAATCACAGAAAAATTCAGGGATGAACACAGGCCAAGATTTGGGTTACTACGCTCTCGCCAATTTCTGATGAAAGATTTGTATACATTTGACACAAATTTGCAAGCCGCCCAAACGACATACAACCAAGTTAATCAAGTCTACCACAAGTTACTCAATTCTCTTGATTTAAACTGGGTTCAAGCCCAAGGGTCAACAGGGACAATTGGCGGTCTACTTTCCCACGAATTTCATATCCTTTCAGAAATTGGCGAAGATTCCATAATTCACTGCAACTCATGCAATCATTCATTTAACAAAGAACTCTTTGAATCAGAAGAAGAACTGAAGCAACAAGCAGCCACATCCATCGGGGGCAGTAGCACCACAGTTTCAATAGATGACATCCTAAAATGTATGAATTGTGGATCCACCACGGCCCTCTCCAGTTGTACATCGATTGAAGTAGGCCATTCCTTTCTTCTTGGCTCCAAGTACACAAAACCATTGCAAACCTTGTACATAACGGAAGATAACCAAAAAGTTCCCATGGAAATGGGATGCTATGGTCTGGGTGTTTCCAGATTATTGGCTGCGTCCTTGGAAGTCAGGTCCTCCGAAGAAGAACTTAGATGGCCCCTTAGGTTAGCACCGTATCTTGTCTCCATCATCCCACCTAAGCAAGGTAGCAAGGAAGAAGCGTTAGGAAACAAACTAGCAACAAAGTTATACAATTCATTGAAGACGTTTCTGCTAAACGACGTAATTTACGATGATAGGATGAACCAAACGATCGGGAAAAGACTGCAGGATAATAAAAGACTGGGAATCCCGTTTGTCATCGTTTGTGGAAAAGCAATGCAGGATTCTGCTGGGCCTCGTTTAGAGTTACATGACGTAAATGCTGGAGTGTTTGAAATAGAAACTCTGGATGATATTGTAAAAAAGCTGTATGATGTGAACAATCGGTTGAAATTATAATTCCAGAAGAATTTTTTCGTACAAAATTATAAGTTTTTCACTTTGTTATCTTTTTATTATAATTTTTTCAGATAATTCATAACCGATTTACAAATTTATCTCTGAATAGATAGCAAGCCAAGAAGACTATTTTTGATTTTTAGTGCACACTACCTATCATCTTATAAAAGTTTTGAAAAATGTAAGCAAATTGTTTTAATTAGTTGTAATGCCACAATGGAAATTTTGACAATATTGACAAGCTAATGGGTACGGCTAGGGTAACACAAAAGAAGCAGTATACACATTAAATAACTAAATTTAAAGTAATTACATTAAAACAATTAATTAAGTAATTCAATTTTAACATCACAAAAATGCTAACTGCGGTTACTAGAGGTAATTACGCTATTATTTTATGACAAGGATAAAAATACTGCTGCTCGACAAGGGAGTCAAAATGATATTGCCCTTTTGTCCCTAACATAATCCCCGGTATCGACTGACATTTTGGAACAGACTGAAAATGAACTCATCCACCATGTTTTGCGGGAAAATTTATGTTGCTAAGGCATTTAAGGATTTGCTCATAATCATTTTGCTATTACGAATGACTTCATCTCGAGACATCCAAAATCCAAAGATGATACATAACATATACTACTGCCATTTTAATTTTTACAACTAGGTATATTTTAATGCGTAAACTTGCACTACACTGCCAGCAGGAGCATTTTACATAGGTATTGTAACTCTAAGGAAACAATTTAAATCATGATAACAAATTTTTACTAGGTATATTACATTGGAGGACATATTGTAATATGTATAACATAAAAAACAGGAACCTGACAAAGTGTACAATGTACATAATATGCCGATAAAATAGTATGCGTAAAAAGTTGCGCATGATTTCATTATTCTTTTAGAATATGACATGGCATGCTGTCGTTGAAACATTAATTTAATGAGGTACGCGTAATTAAAAAGTATACTTCAATGGACGAGGCGTCATAAACTCCTGCACGACAGCATCGGTGACTGTAACTCGGCGTTGCTGAATCTCTGCCACAAGTTTTTGCAGTTCTGCGATAAGAATAGCTTTCAACTCTCCAGTGAGCATTTTGCCAGAAGAATAGTCCTGGAATAAAAATAATTTGACATGTTCTAAAATTCCGCTACTGCAGTAAACTATTTTGATAAGAAATAATGGTTAAATTTGATGTACCTTCTTAATCTGAGCAAGTTTTTCATCATCGTGATAAAAGAAACGTAAATACTGGTAGGATATATCTACATCACAGTTTCCACCCAACGCGCGGTGCTCTTCGACTGTGGTTTGACCGCCAGAGAAGGCATACTTATTGATCTAAAATGAATTAAAATGTTAATTCTAAATTTCTCATATAAAATAATTGTATGCAGTGATAATTTAGTAAACAACTACAATCTACAGAGGAAAAAACACGAGCAAAACAGTTCAAGTTTAACTCCATAATATTTGTGACATGCGATTAATTTAATTCGGATACGAAAGTGAACTCACCGCTATCTCCAAAGCCAAAACATCCTTTAGCCTGATTAAATGTAATGCTTCTGGATATCAGTACTATATTTTGGTAAAACTCTGGAGACTGGCTAATGTACAAAAATATAAAAATCCGATAATTTAGATTAATTTAAAATATAACTCAATTGAAGAAGGATTAATAAAAATAATCCTTACCCAATGTATTTAAAGTCGTTAAAAATAAAGGTTTTTTCCTTGTCGAATCCGCAAGCAATGATGTCTTTTGCGTTCTCTATAGCGCACTTTTGTGCCTCTTCAACAGTTAGATTTTTCCAGAGGAACTTTTCATCATCGGTAAGTTGAATTACAAGAGGCACGTCAAATGTTTCCTGCAGCCATCTACAAATTAAAAATATGATTCATTGCTATATATTATGTATTTAATTTCACATTCGAAAGTAACTAATCACAATGACATACTTTGTAAACATGAAAGGCACTAAATGTCCTAAATGCATAGCATTTGAGGAGGGGCCACGACCCGTATACAGGTAAAAAGGTTTTCCAGCTTCCTTACGGTCCAAAATTAACTTCAAATCACGATGGCTGAAAAATATTCCTCGTTTTAAAAGGGGGTGAGCGGGCTGGCCTGTGATTTTTTCAAAGCGCTCTACCAATTCTGGAGTGATTTTCTCACAACCAAATCGTTCTGAAAACAAAACCAACCACCAAAAAGTGATAAATTTCATCCGTATTTGTTATATGAAAAGTGTACAAAAAATCACTTACTAATTAATTTATCGTAATCAATTCCCGTATCAGACTTTCCACACACATTCCATGGATTTACAATATCATCGTCCTCTTCTGAAGGTGCACCATCTCCACTCACACGCATGTTCTCCAGCTGTTCCTCCACAGCTGGCGCTGCACCAGAGCCATTCGACCGATTTATTTTAGTCTCCGTGGTACTTGACATTTTGAACTGATTAATTTTCTTTCAGGTTTTCTTAAGCTCTATAAAATGAGCAGTGTTTATTTCCGCAGAACGCTCAGGGTCTCTGTAAATTTATTGAATAAAAATTATACCATACGCCATAGAGGTTATCGTTCGACCTATATACCTTAATATGAAACTAGAACAACTCCAGAAGCAGGCACAATATGCAACATCACACTTACATCTTCCCAGCAGCACACGACAAAATCATACCAAATCTACACAGAATCCCCAATGATCAATTGGCGAAACCCAATATATGTTGAATATATTATATATTCCCAATTTTAATCTGCAAATTTAAGCCACTACGGCTAACACACACAGACAGACAGATGTAGCTGCATAATTGTTTTATTGCATATATATGTACTACATACATAAAAATACTTGCAAATTTTTACTACATGTATATCTTTAATTAACGTAGATTGTAATACAATACACGGCCTCCGCAAGAAAACCACTTCACTGTAACAGCTGAGAAGCAAGCCTCGCTGATGACAAATAGCATTAATAAGCAAAGGTTTTCGACCAATAATAATAACAGGATCATGAAACTGCAACTCTACATTTACAATTAAATTAACCTTGAGCTGCTAGTGGAACATGTGTTTAACAAAAACTAGAATGCAAGTGCATGCAATTTGCAAATTTGTATCTATTTCTTCAACCAAATCATTTGCTACAAATTGAATCAATCAAACAATGCTCTTTTATTTTCCTCACCTGACGATAGATAAACAAACTTTTGATTCCCACACACACGGCGAAGAAGAGAGATCACAAAATTGTAGAATGTGCTATGCTACTCCAAAATATGTGTCGCCTCTCTCTCTCTCTAGTCTCTAGGGCTAGGGTAATTCAATTCAACACACGCACAATGAATGAAAGGAAAAGTGGACAAAATATTCCGTGATCTCTGTATTTTCTGACTGATACTGACACAATATTTTAAAAGACTTGCGTCATATTTTCCTCATATCATCATCATCATCCCTTGTGTATTATCATGCATAGAAGAAAACGTTGAGAGTGATCAGTGATTACACGAGAAAAATGGTTGTTTGATGGTGACCGTAATTGATACTTTCCACAACGCTGCGCTAATGAGGATGTTGAGTCTTACTTTTCTTACCAAATTATTGCTGCTGCAGAAATTGAAGAGTTTTTGCACATTGATTTTATGATTTGAACACGCAATACAGGTATTACGTTCGGCAACACAATGTTAGTTATGTACCTGTATGCTTTACCCCTTTGCTTTAGCGCAGAAATACATAAAGGGCACAGCTGTTTAGTACCGGTAGCTCCGCCTGTACAATGTCAATTTACATTGTAGCCGTCAACTGTACTTTATAAGTACTTTACGGTATAAAAAAGAAGCAACTTAGCCGAAATGACACATCCAAGAGAGCCGATTTCGGAGTTCAAATCTGCCGGCCGTGACTAGGGAGTGAAAACAAGTCATAGTTTCACCGTCTTACCTTCGGTAGTACAGAATCTGTACTGTGTATCTCCCTCCCTCCGTCCTGCGAGCTTTTCACTTACGCTTTACCCCCGGGGATGCTAATAAATGAAAAAATCGATGAACGTTCATGGTTTTTCATCCCTTGTGCGTTTTTGCCAATGGGCTAAAAAATTATGAGGTATGGCATCTGTGTACTGTGGACCAATGACCAATTTATTGAATTTATGGTAATCAATTGAAGACTCTTCAATGAAAAGTGTGTCGTCAAGGCCTAAGAGAGTGCGAACATATAAACATACAAAATACAAACAAACCAACGTAACCTCTGGCAGATTTTGCCCATTAGTTATGAGATCCATATCAATACGCTCTCATATGTATGCAGCTTCTATGCATGTATTCAACTAGTTTGCATTCGAAATCGGCTATTTTGCAGCCAAATTTTGCTCCGGTTTCGGCTATCTTGCATCTTCCGTAAAAGGGCCCCTTCCATAACGAACTTTGTAAAGTTTGCAATTGTAATTCATTGCAAGCAAGCTGAGTAACTTCATAGGATGAAGATGCGAGATTATACCTCAAAGCCAAAGCAAAGCCTCAAAAGGTATGCAAGTATGAGTGAGTACGTTGCTACACCTGCTAAATGAGATAGTAGGTAGTTGGTATAATGAAATTTCGTGCCATGGGAGGAGGGGTGCAATCATCTGTTTCACATGTAATTTCCACGTTGGAAGCCCGCGGACTTTAAATTTGTCAAATCTAATCTGTCATACATAATAATATTATCAACCACTTCTTGAGATAATTCGAAATGTTTTCATTTGAAGTGACTTTTAAATAAATTGAGGCAGTCGGTCTGTAAATTAAAAATCCACTTGTAAGACAGTGACTATGATAGAGTGTTTAGACATTTGAGAAGTTCGGAGTAAAATTTTAATAAATTGTCATTATAAAGTATAAACCGTTCTGGGTTTGCAGCTTTATCATTAATCAGCTGTCTGACCAGTGACCAGTTTGTAATTATCGGCAATTTAATTGGATTCAGTTCGGAGTTTAGGTGAAAGTAAAAAGCGCTGAAATAATTAAAAATGTATTCAGACGATCAAGGATATGGATATAATAATGGAGGTGGAGATAACTACTATTATTATGGAGGACAGGGATATGATCAGTATAATCAGCAACAGCCACCACAACAGCAGCCATACCCTGGAGCCCCTCCTCCTGGGGGAGGTAGACCGCAAAATCAGCAACAAGGTGGATACGGAGGAGGTCCAGGAGGTGGTGCGTTTTTTAATCCGTCAAACATGATGCCTCCAGGAATGGATAATTTCAATCCAATGCTTCAAACATTTGCCAAGCAATATGGAGAAACGTTAGTGGGTCAAGGGAAAGAGATTGTGGATGAGAAGATCCAAAAGTTTGTGACGGTTTCCAAGCTCAAGTACTATTTCGCGGTGGATACCGCCTATGTCATGAAAAAGATGAGTCTTCTCTTCTTTCCATTTACGCATAAGGCAAGTAGTTAACTTTAATATTTAGTGGTTAATTGCTTTTTCAAAAACGTTAGTATACTGGTACGTTATTTTTAGTTTGTGTGAATAACGTTGTTGCTTCCACATATCTAGGATTGGTCGATACACTATGATAAGAATGAAGACGATGCAGTTCAGCCGCGGTTTGAGGTGAATGCACCAGATCTGTACATACCGTTAATGGCTTTCATTACGTATATTCTCGTGGCAGGGGTCAGCTTAGGAACACAACAAAAGTAAATTTTCATGTTCTAGATTTAAAAATAATTAAACGACATTGCACAACTAATTTATTGTAAAAAAATTTATTTAATATATTTGTACAAAAAAATATACTACTTATTTATTTATCGGCATGTGGAAAATATTTCTTTAAATTTCAATGACACAATTTTATGACTTTTGCAACAGGTTCACTCCAGAATTTTTAGGAATGCAAGCTAGTTCAGCACTGGGTTGGCTTATATTAGAGTTAATGATTTTTACTGGATTTACGTACGTAATCCAGACAGACCTAAAGGTTTTTGATCTTCTAACATTTTGTGGATACAAGTTTGTTGGGTAAATACGATATAAATTATAAATCAAACAAATCAAATGAGTACTTAAAATTGATATAGGAACCCTGAATGTTTTTAATAATTAAGATTTTAATAATCATTTATCCTATTCCAGAATGTTGTCCATATTGACCGCATCTCTTTTCCTGAAGAAAACCGGATACTATGCAATCCTCATCTATTTCAGTAAATCCCATTCCAGAATGTTGTCCATATTGACCGCATCTCTTTTCCTGAAGAAAACCGGATACTATGCAATCCTCATCTATTTCAGTATATCACTTTCCTACTTTCTGGTGCAAACTTTGAAAAAGCAAATCTACAGTGTTACGACGCATGAGCATGTCATGACTGGAAACAAAAGACGATTGTACTTCCTCCTTACGTTGGCTGGTGTCCAGCCTTTATTGATGGGATTACTGACGTATCATATTGCTGTGTGGTAATTCTGGATTTATCAGTAGCATATGAGATGCTACTAAGGAATAATCTTACTACATATTTTACTCTAACTATTTATTACACAATATTAAATTGTCACCGTTCGATCGAGAGCTATAATTTGTTGTTAGATTATGACTGATATTGTACTTTTAGATATACAGTTGATTTGAAAATATGAAACCTGTCGTATGTATGTATATCAGTTTAAAGAGGAGATTTTTCAGTGTTAGTCGCATTCAGAAAGTATCAGTATAAATTCATGCCATTCACAATAATTATACATATATAATCTATTCTGTTTTTTATAAATTAAAGTCCAAGTCCAATGCATTCTGTTTTTGCAGCAGTGGGGGTTTTAGTTTATTAATTTCGTAGTCAAATTCAACCGTTGTCGTTGTAAATATAATATTGGTAGTGCTTTCTTTGTAGTTCATCTTCAGAATTTATGAATTTGTAACTTTTACGTTTAATATTTGTAGGTGAAAGGATTGGGTGTTCAGTTTTTTATCGTATCGTAGCTATAGCTACTATGATGATAATGAAGCGTCAAAACTAATATGAGCAACTTTTACGTTTAATATTTGTAGGTGAAAGGATTGGGTGTTCAGTTTTTTATCGTATCGTAGCTATAGCTACTATGATGATAATGAAGCGTCAAAACTAATATGAGTAAAGAGTAAAAGGTCACTTTGTTTTTTTTACAAACATCATCAGTGTCGTTGATAGTCATGTCATAATGTTGAATTAGTTTAATTTACAATTGTTAACAAACTAAATTACTACACACACACACAGCAGGTCAGCATAAACAGTCTCTGTATCCCATTGTACCTGTACGTTTGAAATGACTGACATAAAACTATTACACCCAGTTGTGAGGGAATTCGAATGGTGACTCATTATTTAGAATACTAAAAGAGTGTATGGACTCTATACTATTGACTATAGAGTATCAGTAGTAGAAAAGTTGTTTGTTTTAAAATATTATTATTCATTGATTACATTTGAATTTGAGTCTTGAACAACAGTAAGCAACCAACCAACATAAAATGCAGCCAAAGTGTCCTACAGGAAAACTAAATACTAATCAATCGACTTACTTTGATAAAATAATTAATCTAATATCTAATAAATGATCATGTTGTGCTAAACTGGAGAAAATTTCTTTGGATTTTATTTTTTTCTGCGATGGCTGTAAGAATGTTTTAATTAAGGTCATATTTATGGGGCGAAATGAGAACTTGAAGTTTTAACATTGTGGGAAGTGAAAATAAATTTCGTGTCAATCGATGGTTACTACAAATTTTGAAAAATGCTTTGAGTCGTTTCTTTATAATTTACTTGCTACGATATAGTTAACCAGCTTGTCGATATTGACATTGTCGCCTATCATCCATAGTGGTGATTTGGTCATCAGCTCTTGCACAAAACTAAAATAAACTATNTTGGTCATCAGCTCTTGCACAAAACTAAAATAAACTATTGAACATGAAAGTACACATCTTGAATGTCCCCGTTTTGTTTTGTTAGCTGCGCTGTTTTGTGTTGCGTAACGTGTGTTACGCGATCTGTTGTGTTGCATTTTGCATTGCACTTTGACGCATTCATGAATCATGATGATAACTACTTATCTTATATGTGCATGCTTGCGTGTTTAAGGAAACTCTCACGGTTTAAAAGTTTATCAAATCTAATTTCATTACATACATATTATGTTGTCACAGATGTATGTACGTTTGGATAAAAAATACTTATTAATATTGCCTTTGCACGTGCATCGTCAAATATATATGTCAGGCTAATAAAGAATGACGACGAGTTGTTGTCATATACCAAATGTACTCTTAGCTTAAAACTTTGGTAGGTCGCATGACATTATTCACATCATCACATTTATAACAACGTGACTTGCTGTGAAGAATGTGATGTCAATGAAGGAACGAAGAAATTTTAAGTTTACTCTGTGTTGAAATGCGCTTGATTTATCAGGAAATGTTCCACTCTTTGTTGTAACCAAGCCTCTCGAAGTCAGTGAAACTATTATGGCTGACTGCCATCATTAACTCAATGCATCATAAAATATAATTAATATCTTGCATTAAACGGTAAAATCAAATATGGGTGAATTACCACAAATCATACGAAAGTTGCGGTCCGCAAAATTTAAATGCTTGAAACTTGAAATACTTTGAGAATATGCATGAATTTATGCTTTTTAGCTAGAGTCTATGTTCATCTAGGCAAAGGGCACGGTGCCGTCATGCCTTCGGACAATCTTGTAAAAATGTAAATATAGGGGAGGTCGGTCTGCAAACCTGTTGAGTACTTTAATACTTAATCATAGTATTTTTTTATCATATTGTGCATCAAAAATTCAAGTAGTCATGCATAATGGACCATGATATATGTATGCGTATTTTACATCGACTGTTTCAGAAATAATGTTTTGTTCATTGGGTTTCTCAGACAAACCTTTTACTCGAACATCATGAGAGAAAAAATCTCATTAAATTTTATTCCCATGTTACTTTTATTAATTTATCATTAAAAGCCATAAACTTGAAAGTGTTAAATGTATCATTTCACAGACAATTATACATAAATACATGAGTAAAATGGAATTTTATTGCTATTACAAATCGCTTAAAAATACGAAATATTAATGTGCTCCTATTCAGTAACATTTACCAACGATAAATTACCATACGCAAGCTTATTATTTGTCACTTTGCAAGTGTAGCAATTGCAAAACTGCAACATTAAGTGCGAATTTCGTTCACACTGAGACAACTACTGACTACTATGACCAGGACACCGACATCATAGTACTACTTTCCTTTAAGAAACGCAGGTACGAATATGTTCCAACAGGTGAAACCT
>JAHZNC010002859.1:0-13707 GCA_027744095.1 Zhuqinia jingwanae
CTGTTGGATGTGTGTGGGAAGGATAATAGGAGCACACACACTTTGTAATAAACGCTCCATTCCTAAATGAAACTTGTGAGCGATAGCGAAGAAGAAAAGTTTTTTCCAGCATTTTTTCAACAGCAACAACAGTAGCAGTGCACTCACAGCCATCAATGCCCTTGCTGCTTCTGCTATATCATCATCATCATAGTTTTTTTCTTCAAAAAAGAGAGTAGTAGTAGTAGTAGTGGTGGTGGTGGTAATACTTTTAGTACGCGCGGAAGGATGTAAATTAATTTGTTAAACTTGCTGTGAAATGAGTGTGGTGGTGGTATGGGGAACACAAATATAGTTCAGTATACCACTATTTTTGCTAATAATAATAATAATAATAATATATAAGCTATACTATTGAGTACTGTAGACAAAGTGTTGTTTTGCTGGCAATAGTTGGCGTTGTCGAGAAGATTTGCTATACTTCTGCCGCCTTTTGATTAACCAACTTTCTTTTTTTTATACATTTTGACCCCCTCTCTCTCTCTCGGCAAAAAAAAATATCTAGAAAGCAAATGTCACTACTTTTTCTTGCTTTGGAAGGAATGAAGTACCTTACAAAAGAAATGAATCTTTGGAGAGAAGGAGAAAAAAGTTTGAGAGAAAAGAAAGAGAAGGCAAAAAGGGTTCTTATTATATTGATTAGTTGCATTATTTGAGTGTGTGGTGTCCTATATTTTCTTGTGAAGTAGTAAGTCAAGTCAATCATCATCATCATCATCGCCATCATTATAATCATCACAAATTGTACTAAAAGCTACATAAAAAATTTATTGTTTGCCATCCAAAGGCGGGTCTCTCTGTTCGTCTGCTGATCTGGTGCGACTGTATGCTCTCTGGTCTGACTTGAGTGTGATAAAGAAATAAAAAGTTTTGGTGCTTTTACCAAAAAGATTATATTATATATTTTTTTTGCTGTTGGATAAGAAACAGAAGCAGTAGTGTGACTGTTTATTATGGCTAGCCAGAAACCTGTCAATTTTATTAGGCAACAAAAAAAATACAAACAATTCTACAGATTGTTCTTCTCTTCTAGTATTGCGCTATGTCGTCACTTGTTCTCTCTCGTACGACTCTCACGTTTGTTCTACACAATTATTAGTTTTAACTGAATTTTTTCTGTGATATTATATATTACGTATATTAAATACCTATCTATATGTGTGTACCACAAAAAAAAATACTATACAAAGAATAGTACAGACAGACGTACACTAAAGGAATTTATAAAGTTTATAGTATTGCGAGGGACATTAATCAGGAACGTGTTTGTTCTTCCCAAACGTCGAGCATCATCAAAAGCCAAAAAAAAATATATAGCGGATGTCTCATTTTCGTCTGTTCTTCAGTCATTGAGAAAAACGAGGTCTTGGACTTATTTCCCTGTCATAAATAACAATATTTTCCTTGTTCTTCTATGATGATGAATGAGTCGTAATTGGAGCATCTGCGTTTAGTAGTTCTACTATACTCAATTGAGAAACATAACAAAAAAAACATTTTCTCCTTTCATTCTACAGACACACTACTATTTTGCCAGTGGTCAGGAGTAAATAGTTTGTGAGCCTTTGTAGCCGCAGTTGGTTGGAACTAAAAAAAAGAAAAGGATATAACAAAGTGGTATTATAGGATAATATTATATTGTTGTTCTAGGAAGGCAAGTAAAAAAACGGGAAAAGTTTTTTTATTCCTTTCTTTCCTTTGTGTGTGTGTATAAATCTTGCAAGTTTTCTGTCCTTGTGTGCCGCCGCCATCATCTCACTATAATAACAATAATAATACTAAGACACACGCGTCAACAACTAAAAGTGGTGGGCAGAGAATATTATTCTTCACCTTTCAGTTTATTAGCAAAGCTCCAACAAAAACTTTGCGGTGGTATCTTTTTGTCAATGTCTCTGCAATTTACTAGCCTCACACCCAAGCGCAGCAGTTACATTAGTAGAGTGCTCTGTCGACACTGAGATGAAGACAGAGGTATAGTAGTGGTGGGGGGTTGAATGTTGGATGAAAACATAGCATTGACATTATCATTCTTTCGTTAGTTTTCGCCACGGTTGAATTGCTATCATCATCGTTGTAATAATCATTAAAGTTCGTCATCACCACCACACACCATACACAAACGTCATTACTACCCGTGTTTTTCTGTGTAACAATTTCCAACTTACTTTATATATATATCGCGTCAGCACTTTTCATGTGTCGCAAGAAGTATAAAAAAAACTACTTTCGCCCTGTCGTGGTAAACAGATGTTTTTTTTTGGATTTCGTGCACAAAAAAAATGTGAAGTGAAGAAGAAGAGAAAAAGACGATACTTGAATTTGTGTGCGTAGTAGTAAATATATTCCCTGGAGGTTTTTGATCCTCAGATTTGTAGCAAAGAAGAAGAAGAAAAGTTATCTTACACATTTTACAAATTCTGACAGACTAAGAAATTTTTGACTTATTGAGTACCTAAGTTAAACACGGTAAAGTTGTTGAACGCTCCAAGGTGACAAAAAAAAACTGAACGGTCCTCCGGGAGTACTTGAACTTTGGAGTCTTTGGAGAGGGAAAAAACATAAAAGTGGCAGCAATATTGACTTGATTTGATCAGCAAAAGATTTGATCTAGAAAGAACACAAGAAGCTATAATATAATAATAACAATATATAAGACCTAAAGTTAGCAGCAAGACTATACATTTTGGTGATGTCCTTGTAGAAAAATAATAAAAGCCTCTAAAAGTATGTTGGTGGGTAAGACAAAAGAAGCAAGGCATATTTAGGAAATATTTTGTATATATATATTTATTGGAGATAAAACGAAAAGAACTTTTATTGTAATCCATTTTATATTGTGTATAAAAGTAAAAACAAGCAAGCTGGTGATTTCCAAAGTGGGAAGTAAAACATGTCGCTTTTACATTAAGGCTGCAAATTGGAACAGAAATATACTATTTAATTATCAAGTTTTAATCACTTTTGACCTCCAAATTCTTCTTCCTATACATTACAACATTTTTTTTTACAAAGAAGTGTAATTGTATTTAATATATCTTGCAAAGTTCATGGAAGAGTGAATGAAGAACTAATTGCTGCATATTAAACATTCGGCCTAATATATTGTGTTGTATACCTCATTACTCTTTTATCAACAAGTTCAGTAGAAAATAATAATAATATACCACTACACAACATCACCACCATCATCATCATCATTGATTTCATGGTGTTGTAGTAGCAGCGTCGCAAATAATATTTAATAATACACTTTTCCTTCCCACTTGCCAATAATATAGTCAGAGTGGAGAGAAGTGACAAGCTACGACAGTATCTTCATCGTCATCATCACCAGCTTCAAATTCCTGTCAGTTGACAGCCTAATTTGGATCTTTTGTAGCTGTCACCGAGCATCACACAACCGTACAACAGGAAAAAAGACTCAAAGTGACAGAGAAAAAGGGGGAGAAAAGCAGTAGTGTGTATGGTGGTTGGTAGTGGTTGTTGGTGTTGTCTCTCTCTCTTCCTTTCTGATTGACGAACGTCGTTTTTTGTTTGTACTCTATATAAAATACTACTGATGTGATGTACACATGCCAGCACGCATGAATTTGTGTGAACAAAAAAAGAGTGAATATATTGAATATATAAAAATACATAAAACTCAGTGAAAAGATAAGGTGCCTACACACACTTCCCGGAAAAGTATATAATATTTGATATTTCCATTCTTATCGCATCGTATCCTCATCGTCATCACGCATACAACAAAAAGTTACGAAATATATTTTTTCCTCATTCCTGTGCTCTCTTGAAAAGGGACGTGTGAAACGTAAAATCCATCTTTTCGGGATTTTTGCTGGCTTCTATTTACAGTGTACTTACTCCTCACTCACTCACTCTTTCCCCATTTTCTATCTCTCTCGTCAAAGAAAAATACACATCTCTCGCTTCTCAAATCTTTTTTCAGGGTGATAGTGATGATGTATTGACTTTCTAGTGAACATACCACATGCATACCTACACAAAAGCGGGCACACAGGGCAGGGATTTGGAATTCTTCTCTACAGCCTTTATACTACATACTTATACATAAATTTTTATCTGCCACTACTAATAACTATACCACACTTTACTTTTGTGAGTTGATTGTGAGGATGACATGATTTTGTATATACAAAAAAATATAATAATATATTGTGTATAATATATATACATAGAACACTGTGTAATATTATCTCGTGAATGATGTGCGACAGAATTCACTTTGACTCTGGTTTTGTTCGTGCTGTTGCTATATTGCCTGGCATTGAACTGAGTGAAAGGAAATAAAAGAAAAGTTAAAGCTCTTTTTTTGGGGTTGGTTGGCTGGCACACAAATGAAGGTTCCATTGATAGGGAGTTGCTGTCTCTGCTATCACTTCTCAATGTTCGCTTGATTATGTTGACATTGTTGATAATCCTATCATACTGGTGGAAAACGACTTATTCTGCTGTAGTCATCCAATCCTTCTCCTCTTGCTCATCATCGTCTTCTCCTTCCTCCTTTACAAAAAAAGGAGCAGCATCAACGTCACTGCGAGTGTCAACAGCATCTCAACAAAGCCAACCCTGCTGTCGTCATAATAATCATTATTATCCTATCAGCAAAAAAAGTAAAAATCATTTTTCTCTTCTTGCAAACTTCCTCCCAACATCATCATCATCCTTGTCGTCGTCGTCGTCGTCTACAAAGTCTGCTGGGTTCTCAGGAAAAAGACCGCAGCAGCTGCGTAAAATAAATTGCATTTCGTCTTCTGTTGAGAAAGTATTACAAGTAGTCGTCAAGACAAGAAAAATGGATAACCAACAACAACGACAACAACAACCACATCATCAGCGAAGTATCCCTGTCCCACCACCACGAAGAAAATCTCCCACTGTGGTGACGACAACAAGCAGTGTGGATAATTCAGAAGACAAGGATACATTTGCTCAAATGCCTACTTGCTCCTCAAGCTATTCAATTTCGACTCATCATGGTTTTCATCATCCATCCGGTGGTGGTTACGGTGGAGAAGGTAGTAGTGGCATGGGAGGAGGTGGTAACCGAAGGATCACAAGCGAATTAAGAATAAGTCCACCAATGATGCATACCTCGTTTGCTTCGAGTAGTAGCCCCTCATCTCCCACCATTATGACAACGCTTTCACCTCTAAGCGACACGGGGATTGTTGTGAGAGGAGGAAATGGGAGCGGGGGTAATTCAGGTGCTGGAGGAGAAGATGGAGGTTTTGTTCAAAGTGGGAGACCACTAATGCCATCGAAATCCCTCAAGCTCCATTCCACTCACCGTAGATCTAGTCAGTGCCGAAGATTCAGGAAACGGATGAAGGCTCATAGGTTACTTCTCTTTTAATCCGCTACTAGATAACTTTTTGGTATTATGTGCCTTTATATACCCTGCACAACACACTGCACTAGTCACACTGTATCTCCCATTCATCCTACCCTTTTTTTTGTTTTGATTCCCTAAGGGCTCTTCTCCTTTGCTGCTCCTGTCTTTCGGTCTGTCACTATATTATTATATATTGCAGAGTGTGTGTTGCCACAAGAGGTAATGACATTTTCTCATGATGAGGCACGGGATCATCATGATGATCATGATAGGATAACAGCAAGCTGCTAACCACAGGGTTTATTTTTGTTTTGTTAAGATAAAATCAAAATGGAATACTCACATCAATTTCTCCTTTTTATACATATACCTATCACGCTTTTGATGGAAAAAAGTGGTAGTGGCGATGAAGGTAGATAGTAGGTGGGAGGCAGGTACTTGGTCACAGGGAGTGTCCATAGGGCAAGACAGTAGGTGGGAGGCAGGTACTTGGTCACAGGGAGTGTCCATAGGGCAACATCCCATAAAACATATTGCCATGAGAGAACCACAAATCTATCAAATCCAGCCCTCCACATATACATAATACATTTGAACATAATAATATCAAGTTGCACTAGTGCGAACCAACCCAGTAGCACAACTACCTACCCATCTACTCTTTGCCACTTTACGTAGGTACATCATCATGACATCAAAACATGCATGCTACACACAACTCCAAAAGTAAACGAAGCAAAGAGCAATAAAATATACAATATGGCAAGCATGACATATTGTATATATATATTGTATATAAGCTAAACATACTTTCTTTTTCAAAATGATTGAATTCCCTTTAGGATTTTCACATTTATTGTTTTCACTTTGAAAACGGAACGTAGTTACCTATATACTAAGGTACTGTGTGTACGACCAAATCGCATTTTTGCCATTTTTTGCTACTACCACCAGGATAAAAAAAAGTAGAGACGAAGATGAATGAGCATTATGCTTCATGCTACATTGTGTCTCTTTTTGTACTATATAACTTTTATTTGAAGCCACTATGTGAACATTGTGTGGGAAGTCAACTTTGTGGTTGGATGGCGAATGTGAACTTTCACTCCGGAGAGAGATCCTAATAACAAATTGTAAGCTGGAGACAGCAACAAAATGTTTCATATGTATCTACAAATAATATTAATGTGCTACAAAAATATATACCAATATCGCAAAAGGACTTTGCATTTGCACTATGCTTATCATTTTAAAGGGGAGATGTAGTGAATTATTTTTTTTATAAACAAAAGCACAAGAGTAAATATAGTGGCGCTGCTGCTGCTGCTGCTGCTCAGTTTCGTAAATTTGTTCAGGGATGTGATAAACATTTCATCTGTCTTTTGTGTCAAATGTACATGTGTGCTGGATTTCAGAGAAAAAGATTGAAAACCATTGTCAACATTTGGTGCTTATATAGTTCCTGCGGTGCAAATGCTACTGCTGGTATTCGCAGTACACAAGCACACATGTGGGGTTGATGGATAGCCAGAAAAAAAGCTCACAAAAGTATAATGTTTGGTTCTGCTGGTAGTAGTATATATAGTGGCAGGGGGTTGAGGATAGTTTGCTTTGCTTCCACTCTCTTCAAGACAGTCTTTTTTAGTGTTTAAACAAGATTTTATCCAGCATGCAAAAGGAGGATCAAATATTATATTGGATGCCTCTGTGTGTAACCATCGCATATCTACCGCCATGGATTAAACTTCCTTAAAAGGAAGATACAAAATTGTAGTTATTTGTCTGAAACTAGCCTGTCTGTCAGTTAGTTATGCTGCTGGTGGTAGTGTGGTGATGCGGTGCATGGACACTTTTTTTTATACTTTGGACAGTGGTGGTTGTCCCATTTGAGAGAGAGAGATAGTAGCAGTATCATTTTCATTTTGTGTTTCATCAAAGTGACAGCATTAAATGCACACATATACCTAAATGGTTTACTTCTGTGAACAATAGCACATGATTTTGAGTGACGCTCTTTAACATTTTCACTCGCTATTATACCATGTATTATATTACCTATGTACATTTCACGAGCACTCAAAGTATAAAAGATCGTGTATTCACATAAAAATTAATTTCCCTTGGTTTGCTAATACTTTCGTCTGTTGATGTGTATAACAGGTACTATAGGTACTCAAATATACGTAATACGTACGAACATCAAAGATCAAATATATATGGATATATCTGGTATGTTAAGATGGTACATAGTTATAACTTACTTTCCACTAGATTTAGTCTAAATTCGTTACATTTGTTTCTCCCGGCATTGTTCCGACTGTTCCGACTGTTCCGACTGTTCCGACTTTCAAATAATACATTTTGCAACCATTGATAAACATGATGGTTTACTTGGAACTTTCTTATCTTCCATGATTGTTTGAAAATGATTAAACAAATAAAATACTTTTACCATCGTCCAAGGAACTCATCTCATATGGATGTTACATGCCGGATGCACATATGAGCGTGAACATAATAATAAAAAAATAATATTGGCCAGGTATTATATGTGCATTACTAAAACGTTTTCCTATAATTTGATGTTCCAATGGTATATATGAAAATTTGTATGCCGCCACGCATGATGTATGACCTGTTACTTAATATTGTATTTTGTTTTAAATCAAACCGAATGCCATGTTCACTGTTCTCGGCATGATCATTTAATATTACATCACGGGTATTTTAATCAGCTTGCATGGTTATGGCTATAAATGTTTTATACGAAAATACTAACACATAATTTCCAGCCCTGGGATCATTTAAATGGCGTACAAAACTACTACTGTAATGTTTTGGAACTCTTTGACATAAGTATGAAGTAAGGCTGTAACATTCACGAGCGTTTTATTTTACATGGGTCCCTCTGTAGTTTTTGTCTCCGTGTACAATTTCACAAGAAACTGGAATCCTCTTTCTCTCAAAATGATAGATGGTCTCCTACACCACTCCGTCACCCGAAAAATCATCTATTTTCCTTCTTTCCCCGTCATCCTATTTTTTTCCTCTGTGTGTATATACTACACATTACTAGCATTATGAAAGAAAGTTCTAGAGGAAAGGCATCCAAATAAGCATTTTTGGTTTTCACTCTTTTTTCCTTCTTATAATAACAAGGGCACAACTTTTTGCCTTGGTTATACAAATATTGGCATAAAAGTTTGAGTTACAAAAATGCAACGTATATGTATATACCTAATAAAATACACACAGCGAAAAGAAAAATTGGCATATAAGTTTTAAAAAATCGATCGTTTACATTAGATTGAGACGTCTAAAAAGAACGTGTGGAGTATATAATGCCAGTAATGCTATTATATATACCCTGCTGCTGTCATGTGTGTGCTTCTTTTCTCTCTGAGCGTCATTCATATGAATGCAATTTTTTCTACATTCTCTCTCTCTCTCTCGACTAAAGATCGTATTACTTTATTCTCCTTGATTGCTTTACGACCAAGAATCATAGAGACGATGGGGATATGATGGCGACATAAATATAGTAGCAGCAGGCAACAAGAAATACAGAAGGCGTTATTTTCGGTGCTGAATACAAAAGGATAAAAATACATTGTACGACGTGTATATAACTCAATTATTATGTATATTTGCACATTATGTTACGCTTCCAAAAATGGTAATAGCTACTTAGGGATAGTGTTGGTGGCAACGGGATGGATTTTTTCTTTTATTTAAAAATAATACATATTTTTTAACATGAGAAAATCGTTCAGATGTGTTTATAGAGGATGCAGCTAACATACTGGACCATATGATGGTCATGATGATGATGAGGATGATCATTGTCCCCTGGTGATATTTTTCTTGCCTTATTTTTTTCGGTTGAGATGATATTATGAGAATGAAAATGGTCAAATAAGACAAATAATAATATAAAATGTATAGAAAAAATAGTAGTGTAGGTTTACCCAGAAGAGAAGCGTGAAAATAGAAAAAAAGGAAAGTGATGGTATTTTGCAATTTTTTAAGCGTATTGGGTACACGTACACAACATCATCATCATCGTCATCATCATCCTGATCCAATGAAACGGTAATAATGATGGGACCACATATGGAAATATGATGTGTTAGTGATACGTGTGCGTGAACTGAAGTAGTAAATGTTTATAAAAGCAGCAGATAGAAGAAAACTGGTGGTGGTGGTAGTGATGTTGATGATGGAAATAATAATGCACACATACGATTTTTTTATGTTGGGTTGGCGGTGGATGAAAAGGAGAAGAAAAGGAGGTGATGATGTTACATATGAATGAGCAGAAAAGAGTTAAATCGGGTATAAAAATGAAAACGCCTGCCTCAAAGTGTTAAGGATTCTATTTATTTTCCTTTGTGTCCAGGAAAAAAGACGAAGAGAGAGAAAACTAAACTTTTAAATTTTCGCTTGAAAATAGTTCCCAAAAAAAAGTTTACACTATTGATGATTGCCCTGAATATAAGTAGAAATGATGAAAAGGGGGAAAAGACCTTATTTGTGTGTAATTTTTTATAAATATTATATCCACACGGTTTCTTGTGCAATTGAAAGTACAGCTCGTGAACCATTGTTTTATATGGCTCAAAAATATTTTTTATGGTGTTACTATTACATTATACATAATATGTGCATACAATTCCGTTTTTATGTGTTCTTCAGCCTGGCCAGACTCTGATGATGAATTTTTGATCGTGAAACGTTTGCAGCTAATAAAAAATTGCCATAAAAGTAATATTGTGAAGTTGGAATGATGAAAAATGGGCAGTAATAAAAGCGTTTGTATTTTGGTATTTCATCAAAAGCTTCTACTCATTTCACTTATACTTTTTGGAAAAAAAAGGATAGTTGTGGAGAAACGACAAACGTTTCCGGGATCCCTTGATAAAATCCCGCAGATCAAAATCGCATTTTGTAGTAACAATCGTTTCCTTCCAATCCTTCCTCTGTCGTGGATACCTGTGTATACGTGCTCCTATGTTTTCTCGTTCCGCCTTTTTTAATGGTTGTCAGTAGCAGTCGTCCGTGACTATACTGTAACATACCAGATACCAGATAAGTATAAATTCCAACAACTACTCAGAATTTTTTTTTTATAAAGAAAGTAAAAAAAAATTCCTCTGCTCTTTCTTGTCCTTTTTTTATTTCCGTGTGTGCCAACCCCATTCAAAACATTCACATTGCTCTCAATCACGTACAAATTTTGTAATTTATTTTACATTCTTTTTGTATTCATCAAACGTATACATACATTATGCATTCTTTGAGTTGTGAGTTCCCCATTTTCTTTCATTCTTTATACTTAAAACGTATCACCTAAGAAAAACCTTACATGATGGCTTATATGATCATGATCATCATATCAACATCATATTATGAAATCTTTTGCCTTATTTCTTTTACATATAGGCTTCTTCTTTTTTTAATAAAAAGGAATTCAACTAACTACTTTGTGAAAGTCCTATGATATAGCTACTTTGTATGCTGCTCAACAAAGTTTTATTTCGCAAAGAAACGACTCAAACAGAATGAGAATAAACAAATTTAAGTATTTCAACAGGAGCAAGTGCTTCTGTGATTTAGAAATCAAAGCAAACCAGATCTGGAAAAATGGGTGCTAGGGTACTTTTAAGTTTTTTGATTCCAAAAAATGTGTACTATTGCTATATATTATTACAGTAAAACAGATAGCACACCATACATCCCTTCCCGTGTCATTTCCATACATGAGCATCTTTTAAAGTTTAAGCTTCTTATTTGAAAAACAAATCGTGAATTTTTTAAAAAGTCAACAGATGCTCTCATATATATGTATATAATATGCAAACGATATGGAATGTGTGTGAAGCCACATTATACCACACAGCACACAAAATGCATCTTGCAGTAGTAGTAGTAAACCACATCAGGTATAAGTACATAAATATATAAGAGTTTTAATAAAAGCTCAAATGCAAATATCTACTTCAAATATTTTCTTTCTGATTTATGAATTATTATTGTTAGTACATTATTTATGTGCATTAACATTTGGATGGAATTGGTTAACGGCATGTTGTTGTCTTATTTATTTTATGGTAAACCAGGGACGCATATAAATATAATAGAAGGTATCAAAATTTCTTTAAGCCTCTTTTCCCAAAAGCAAGAACAAAAAAATATCCCGTACTACAAACCACAAAATATTTATGTAGTAAAACCACTACAAGTAAACTTTATTGAGTTCAGACTAAAAGAAACCGCATCTCATACACTAAAAGAGATTTACCAAAAACTGTTCTTATGTGACTTGAGTCTCAAATGTCGAATGCTTTTATATGGTTGGTTTTCTAAGCAAAATGTGGTTTTGCGCATGTCTATACTCCAATTACGTAGCAGCGTGTACAATTGCGGCCTAGCGTTTAAATCATTTTCCAATTTAAATTTTGTTCATAATAATTAGAAAAAGGATAATGTCATTCCGCTTACTACACGATCATCATCATCATCAAAATTTTCCAATTTGCTGTTCCAATCAAACAATATGAAAGTAAATGAAAGATGTAACATAAATTTCACTTTATGTGGTTGGATAAACCAAGCTAAAAGCAAATGAGCTACTCCTTTAGTGATTCAGTAGCAACATGATTATGATTGCAAAACTATCTATTTGCATGCATACGTATTTAAATTTAATACACCATTTTATATCTTTATATCCAAATTCTAATGACTATCATAAAGAAAACTGCGAGAAAAGTATATATATTTTTACTGTATGGACTTCATAATTATATCATAGCGGAATATTATTAGTATTTATTATTGGACATCAACACGGAAAAGTATGTATTTGTAAACAATTATTGTACTATATCATTATCTCAATATTTTGGCATTCTCTAGATTCTATAATTAAAACACAAATAAATCCTTACAACTATAATGATCTGTCTTTGTTAATTAACTGGAAAGACATACACATGACGAACTGTTCTTTAATTAGCTTAACAAAATATCAAATTTTACAGCATAGCTATATATAATTATTTTCACAGTGGGATTAATAATAATGGATCTGTTGTGCTCACGGCTTAGACCAAAGCAAGCATATCTAGTCAACATATTATTAACTAATCAATCAGCGAAAGTGACAACAATGCTGTTGTAGAATACAATATTCATTCATTCATACATTTGTGCTGTTCAACTATTCTGTCAGCTTTTTTTTTACTCACATAGTTGCATAATGTGATAAATTTTCAGGTTAAATCGCATTCTGCGAAATACGTTCCAAGCTCATTGTCAGTACAATTAGAGCTTTTATGCTGCTACGCTGGAAGAAATGAGCTGAACTCAGTATACCCAATAAAAAAAAGTGTGCAACTTCCTAATATGCAACTAACTTGGCAGTGATAAAAGTAATCTTTATGCATACTTCTCTGCTAAAAAAATATTTCATTAAAATGCAAACTTTTGCAGAGATTAGATGTGTCCGACAATGAGAACTATGTATGGCAAAAGCGAATAAGCCTTCTTTAAACAAACATACCTTTCATTCAGGTCAGATTTGAAGTTACTGAAATAGTTATGTACTTATCCAGGCGGAAGCAGTATCACCTAATATGTCCAGGTTTAGTTCAGATTACCAAAGTTTGTCTTTGCAGTCGTCGAAATGCAGAATGCCTTGATCATAGTGCATAATTTTTTTTGCTACTTGCAAACAAATGTAGAGGAAGGTGCTACATGAAAGTATCTATCCTATCCTACTTTTTTTGGTGCTTTCCTAGAATTTATTTTTTATTCTGGACTAAACTTTTTTTTTGCTAAACTACTTTTAGTACTATGCTCATGCTCAACCCTCGTAAAAACTCTGTATCACGAAATGAAAAGAAAACGTTCTGCAATTAGAGCAAAAGTAGCAGTGTAAATAATGCACTACCTAATTATTGTTACTGGGACTATATTGTATAAAAGTTTATTTTAAAGGTGAAGTTATATTTTTTTATTATATTTTACTTTTGCAGCTCTCTCCCACTTAGCATCTAATTATTCGAAAGGATGGTTTATGTTTAGTGAATATTTTAGTAGTAGTAGTAGTAGCAGCAGCAGCTTTAAAACAATTAGTTTTATGACATTTTATATCGTCCCTTTTTAATAATTTACCTTCAAAACTGCAAAGAGTTACACATAATGTTGAATTGCTACATCAAGGTTGGCTTATTGTGTCAGCCTGGTTTATTTTTTTTTATCTGCTAAAATGTATAATACTACTTTTTATGTACGCTACATGGTTT
>JAHZNC010002860.1:0-30114 GCA_027744095.1 Zhuqinia jingwanae
AAAGTAGATAATGTTGAATTGCTTTCCTTACCTTCGACAAAGCAGCCAGAGCCAATAGTAAAGTGCACACCAACATAATGACCTTCATATTGAATTATTTTTTTATTTTCAAATGCAACAAAAAACTGTAATAAAACTTGATGGACTACTTGGAGCTTTACTCTCAATCCAACTCTCTATAATGCTGACATTTGTCCGAAGCCGCCGCAGATTTTATACAAAAAAAAAGTCTTGAATCATCCGGATATGACTTTCAGTAGCCATTATGATTTTGCGTGATGCCTACTTATTGACCAAAAAATCACGATGTTTGAACAAGGCTATCTTTATTGTTTGGCTCCGTTCTCGGTTGTAGAAATATATCATATTTATTATGTTAAGCTAATAACTAGTTAAGAGATGAAACCACGTTGGTGTAGACGTCACACTTTTCATAGTTAATACTCATTTTATTCGACATTTTCAAAAAATCAAAATCATGTTTTAATACTTTTACGTATATAGGTAATCCGCATTTATCCAGTTATCAGTCTGTTGAGTCGGTTTTGTAAAAGGCTTGTGAAATAATATGCTGCTATTTATGTTTTAATCTACTACTACTACTACTACTACTTTTACTACTACGATTACTTTTGTCCTTTGATTTCTTCCTCTTTTTCGATCCAGTAGATGATTTACTGTCATCTCTGCCTCTTTGACTGACCTGGAGTTGTTCACGACTTACTGGGACACTCTCTATAATATTACTTTTACTTTCGTTACCCTCCTCATGAAGCTCTACTTCAGGCTTTGGTGGATATTCTCCTACGATCTGTGGTCTGTCTGCTGGACGAGACATTGAATACCAATGTGGCTGCTCTTCAACGTTGTGATCAGTCATGCTAAAAAAATTTTTTGCTTTAGGTACTATTCAAGTAAACTCCATTTCATAGGGTGGGTGACCATTTATTTTTTAGCCTAAGGTTAAGTACATACCTGAGCAGAGAATGTTTCTTTTCCACCTCTTTTGATTCCAATTTCATGGCACTGTGATGTAGCCTATAAAATTATAGGGATATAATATTTATCAAAAATTTTTTTAAATCCAATTTGAAATTATTTAATGGCTAGTTTGTACATTTTTTTTTTGTTAATTTGCTTACATAAACAAGAACATGCTGATGATATAGAATACACCTTGACATACCATAACCCAAAACGTGGATAACATGATGTCATCCAACCACCTCATCAGCGGATCAAAACAACTTGGAATGTCATCCGTTTTTTCATCGATCCACTTTTTTATTTTAGTTATTTAAAATCACCATCATATTCATCCAATTCATCTTATTAATAATGTTTAGCAAACAAGTTATTAACATTTTATACCTTTTTGTTACATCCAGTGTCATTTTCTTGATCAAACCACTCCACCCACTCCTTATATCCATACGGTCCACAACATTTGTACTCCTTCTGCAAATCTTTCATCCATGTCCTAATAACAGCTTTTGTTTTAGCTGCATGATACAGATTGCACAATTTTTCTTTTTCCTGTGCCACTTCAGCGGATCTACTTTGAGGTTTACTATTGTCGAAAATGATATGACGTACGACATGCTTTTTATTGTACGCATAATTGTACTGCAAAGCCCTCACATATTTTCTCGCACACGTTGTTTTCGTCGACCAAGCGTATTGCCAATGCATGTCTTTCCTGGAACTTTCGTCCTTGGTAGGCGGCTTCATAGTTCCTATTTTATTGTCATGATTTTGATGCCAATGTAGTAGTTTCAGGACGCCCCAAGCGTCATAGAAGTTGACAAGGGAGAGAAGTAGGAGGACACCCAAAATACCGAAAAAGTCACCCTCGTCCAGTTTCACTCTGTGTCGAACATATAAAGCTAATCTGGCCATGAGAAAGGGACATAACAGAGGACTTAGTATGGAATATGAATTGTATTCCAAATAGCGGACTACCGAAGCATACTGGATAAGCATGCGAGGATTAGCCTGATTTATTCCAATGAACACCAAGTAAAAGAGTGCGTAAACCTAGAAAGTGTTGAAAACAAAATTTGAAATCATGTTATCATTTTATGTACAATGAAATGTGCTAGATGGTGGATTTTCATTATTGTAAGGAGACCCGTACAGCTATAGTGCCATACAAAATGTACGAGGCTAATCGATAATGCTTCATCCATTTTGGTATTTTTCGGGGTGAGGTCAAAAGTCGAAGTTGCAGTTGAATTCTATTTGTATCGTCGTCTTCTGTATCTATTGCTTCACTAGAATGCTGAAAGGTAACTGCTGCCACTGACAGACCTTTCTCAGCATCTGACATTTTAAATACATAGGTGCGTAGTTCAATAACACGCAAATACTAGATACGTGCGAGATATGCAAATTTCTACGCAAAACATGCCAAGTTATTATCCACTACATCATTATTATTAAATGAAAGCTAACAAAAACAAACAACAAAAGCAGAAGTCCGTCTTCCAACCATAGTAATGATATTTCATGTAGATGCTCAGTATAAATATGGGGTAGCAGTACTCTAGCCACTAGCTTACTAGCTGTAATACTACATGTAGAGTGGAAAGTTCACAAGGAGCCAACTTGTTACGCATTTTCAATGCTTCAAGAATGCTAAATTTTAAATGCAAAATATGTCAATCTTTTTATTTCCATTAAAAAGTACTACAACAGTTTGTTGGTCAACAAAATAACAAATTGGCAAAAAAAAACTTTATTCGCTGGGTTGCTCTGCACCGCCATCTTCTTTATCTCCTTTTGGTGGTCCTTTCCCCTTTCCTTTACCTCCCTTGCCTTTTCCCCCTTTTCCCTTCCCTCCCATACCTTTACCTTTCCCTCCTTTACCTTTACCTTTGCCTTTAGTTTTTTCATCACTGCTACTACCACTATTAGCTTGTGAATCACTTCCTGCTGCATCGTCGTTAAGTTGGGAGTTTAAATCATTTGCAATGCCTTTGCCACCTTCACTGAACAAGCTTGCATTATCAACCGAATCGCTTTCGCTCTTTGGGAACGGAGAAGCCTGCAATTTTTTAAATTTAGGTAATTATAATTTTCGGCACTAATACAATATTAATATAATATCTATAAAGATGCATAAAAATTCCACTTTCTTACCTGAACGAAGGCTATAAGCAATAAGCACGCCACGAGAATTACGCAAATCTTCATTTTGATATTTAACAAAGTTCCAAATTCTAAAACAGTAAAGATATATATTTTTTCTTGAGTTTCAACAAATACCCAACCAAAATCAACTTCCAACTTCAAACAACTAATATAATATATACCTGCGTCAATATATTATATTGACGTATGTAGGTAGTGAAAGGGTACTCGCCTGACGATGAGTTGATTGAATGATGAAATGCGGAAGTAGTATGTTTTCAAACAATTATCCTTTGTGCCTTCGTGTAAAATTTACATATAAAAACATACAATCTATTATTGGTAATTTAAAAATTGTAAACATGCAGATGCCAAAATAAAAAATATATACAACGTTCTATTACAGGATTCGAAGCTATAAAAAATCTCCACGAAATCAAAAAAAAAAAATCATGTCGAATCAAAATTGGTTGATATTTATCTCTCGTGTCAGTTTTGTATTTTTTGAGACGTAGTAAATTTGTTAAAGGTATACTTCATAAAAATAGCTTTCGTGTGTCATACGATCAAAAATCCTTCCAAACAAAATACAGTAGACATGTTTCATTGGCGTGCCATCGTTTTATACTACTTTCAACAGTTTATTGAGCTTTTTTTGCTGTCCACAAATTCCTCCTCCATGAAACATTGACGCATTTTGGTACATAAATTTGACCTCCCAATGTACATTTAAAAGAAATTTAAACAATGGAGAATAATGGAATGGTGAAATTTTGAATTTACTACGAACATTTTTCAACTTTATTATTTTTGAACATTTGAAAATTCACTGCTACGTAATATGTATATGATAAATGGAATATATCATGGGTCATGTGTGTATCCGAGTTTCGTTTGTTGCGTCACTTGCTTGCAATGTATATACAAATATATTACAAAGAATACTTTTTGCTTCTAGTTCGAAATGATATAAATATGAGAGTAGCAAGCATTTTAGAAATCATAGTGACCTTATCCTCCTTTCCAGTTAATTTCTACTCAACAAGTTTATTTCCAGTGAGCTAAAGAATTTTCATCATGAAGTTTGCAGTTATCCTTTTCGTAACTTTGGCCCTTGTTGCCCTCAGTCAAGCAGCTCCTGCCGTTGATGAAGCCGCCCTCGCTGCTGAGAGCAATGATGGTGCCATTCTCGATTTGGCTGATCGTAAGTGATTGAACATGATTTAAAATTTATTAAACCCCAAGTTTGCATGCTATATACATGGTATAGAGTGTAACGAAAAGTATAAACTTATTTTGTATCTTTAGCCAACTGCGGACCCGATGATGGCGCCTCTGGTTCTGACACTGCAGCTTCCACTGATGGACAATCAACTCAGCAGCAAAAGAAGGGCAACAAGAAAAATGGAAAAGGAAAGGGAAAGAAGGACGGCGAATAAATAGCCAACCCATTTCTAACTTTGCGACGTATGAGGTCGAAATAATTTTTTTTTAAACTAGTCTCAACACACCCCAATTTGTTGTGCATTCGAAACAATGTTTATTAAAACTTTGGATATTAAATTTGACTGTGATTACAAAATAAATACTACCAAACTCCCTATTCGTATTATTTATAAATTCATCGTTTTGTTTATATTTCTATACAATTATCGCTTATTTATTAAGTAACAAACGACGACTGGTATACAGATGAGTTTTCTAACCTCCAACTTTAATTTGCGGTCATATATATACTTACGTCTCCTCGATAAATTCTTTCATCCTGCAAATAATAATAGATTATAAAAATAGTGCATGATTTTTTATGCTTTGTTTTCAAATACTTTTGTTCAGTACTTTGTAAAAGGTCCCTTACCAGAAAAGACAATTCGAGGGGAACAATATGAGGTATCTTGAATCTGGAATACGCTACCAGTTTAATGCAGTGTTCCAAGTTTAATAGTAGTGGCTAATGGTTGTATTTCGCAATCGAAGCCTTGGATGTTGAAAGTGAACTTGAGTGTCATCTTCTTCAGCCACCCCATGAGCCGTATTGTTCAAGAGTTGATACTTTACTTGATAATAATCCCAATCCCATTCAAAATCCGGGAGCTCAATATTATTAGATGCACCCAGAGTGGTCAATCTGCTATGTGCCTTTTGAAATACATGTCTAAGGGGTCTTAAAAATGGGAAGCAGACTATCAGACTCGGTCCACAAGCCATGTTTAATAAAAAATAAAAATAATGAATATTGTGAGGTTATTAAGCTAATTAATCTTTCTCCAATGACAAGCCAAAGACCACTAAGAAAGAATTGGTTCCGAGAGAAGTATTATAAGTCCGTGCGTTATCTTGTTGCTGCATCTGGGTGCTTAATATTTTTATGCTAAGCAAAGTTCATGTCATCCATAAAACATGTCAATATGCTTAATTCAACTTCTTGACTTTTGTGTCTCACTTGACATGCTATAACAGAACAGATTTGCTCATTATTTAACCACATCTGTTTTTTGACAATTTTGTTCTCATAATTCTAGATAGGTAATCCCCGCTCATCATATATGGACATTTTTGTATTTCATTTGCACAAACGACAACCTTTTTACTTTTTGTGGAAGGATGGGAGGATTGGGTAAAAATGCAAGCAGATGTTTTTGACAAGTTCTTGTCAAGTATTATGCGTGAAGCACTAATTAAACTTGAGGTAGAGTTCATGGTACAAAGTGATTTTCTTATATAATCAAATGAGGTTAAATTAAAGTACCTATTTTTAGCCGCACTAATTATCTTCCAGTGTTATAAAAATAAATCGCGTGGGAAAATATGCAGCAGTCAGTTCACCATGAGAGTGCATGATACATATGTACTCAAACATTACATTACTTCAATAAAAAGTGACAAAGTAGCGAAAAATCCACACCAGGTTCATACTTCATGTTCAAGTTGATCTGCTCAACCTACAACTTTAATACGGCTTGCCTATATACTAATTTCGTGTTCCGTTGATACTTTTGGATTGATGAGAGCAGCAACACTTTCCACCACTCCAATGAAAGATAACAAAAGGCATTATTGGTGAGCGTGACATTTTTCAGCAAAATAATTGACAATTTTATGCAAACCTACCGCAGCGTTGAAGGTAAACGATGTAGACATAACCCTAACAAGTTTCATATTATTCTGGTTTGAAACTTGTGCACAATGCAACATGTGGAAATCACGAGAAATATGACTATATAATTTTTTGACAAAAATTACCATTTTAATGGAGAATTTTCAAGTATTTTCAAGTTACAAAGGTTCTTTCATTATCAGTCATAGTATTTAGCCACTAAAAACGTGTAATATTAAACCCCAATTATTATTACCTTAGAATAACATATAGTATAAATAGCTACTATACTACATATAATATTATATTATGCATTAGTCATGCACACACAAGTAGTTCCATTCCATTGATGTTAAAAAGTCACGCTAGATCTCTCAAACCTTTTTTCAATCAAACATGGGATCCATCACATCCATCAAGTTCATGGACGCGTCCACATTTACACCACCACCACCGCCGCCGCCATTAGCCTTAAAGGAATCTCTCCTCAGTACTGGACTCATCATTGTCTCCATTGGCTCATTACTAGGCTCTGTCAAATCTATCGTCTCTGTTGTCTTTGTCAGCATTTTACTTCTAATCAATAAACATGTTGCGTGATAAGTGATAATTTCCTTTCCATGTATATTAAATATTATATGCCATGATCCAATATATCATTTTTTTCTTGCACGAAATATGTACATAGTATATACTTACTTTCCACCTTGAAATAAGCCAAGAATTGCTGCAATGAACTCTTTTAAATCTTTCATTTTTTATTATTTATTTTACTTTTATTTCCCTCATGATAATGAAAAAATCTTACACATTTTTTATATATAACTTTTTTTTAAATTTCGTTTAATGTTGGGGAAACTAAGTAGTGAAAACGCTACACAAGTCGAACAGGAGTTTGCTGATATATGGCTGAAAACGTCTGTTTGATTTTTACAATGAAACAAAAATGAGAGAGAAAAAACTGTTCAAAATGTAATTGTATGTTTGACAGATACGTGTATACATATATGATACAGAGTATAAGGTAATTATTATATTTTTTTATGCATGTAAACATCATAGACCTATTTTTTTATTGAATTCAAGGTCCCATTATATTCTGACAGTTTTATGTACGTGCATGTATGTCCACGTTTAAAGGTATTTACCTAAAACAGTGTGCGGCTTCCATTTTCCATATGCATGACAAGATATATAATGTATGTATTTTGTTCTATTTTTTACTAGCATGATGTATTGATGGCATATTTAAAAAAAAAAAGACTATGACACTGAGTTTTGGTTTTTTCTCAGAACTACGACTAAATAGCTTCCAACGGTTAAATCAATACATTGAATTTGTGGGTTGATTCTTCATGTTAATAAAAGTAGCATGTTGTTGACTCTTTATCCTAGTATAATCACGATACATAAACTGTTTGCAATAGAACGTGTATTTGCTTTCTCTCTGCTTTAAATCTACAAAGTATATTTTATATCTACAAAAAAAACACAATGTCAGCTAAGTAGGTGTACGTACAGATAGGTTTAGGTGGCATTTTATCCCAGTATAATGCATGAATTTTCCAACTGGGTTTAAAACCGGCAAGCATGATAATTTTTTTTTGCAAATTTACTAGCTAATAAAATGACGTTGAAATATCGTCTGTGATATTGTTGCTCTGATATTCTTCTGTAAATAAATACGGACTAGGTGTGGAGGTGGGTGGTTTCGGGATAGGTTTGTTGATGAAGAAAGTCTTCCTCCGAGTTTCATCCACGTCCATTTCAAACTGGAGCATGACAATGGCATATGTGACCACAATTCCAAGCATCTACGTAAAATATATACGCATAATCATTTACAAAAATAACACAGAAATTCCAGCTTCTTGGATATACACATTCAACATTTATTTTAGTTGTAGTTTATTAAGGTATGTTCATTTACCGTCCCAATAAGTCCATGAGTTACCGTAAAAAACTTGTATCCTTTGAGTCCCAAACTCTCTGTGCTCACTTCCCGATGAAGTACATTCAAAGATGACATGTCAATCCCTCCTGATAACTTACTCCTGCTCCCCATATCTTCGTTCACCTTTTGACTAGTCTCATTGTTAATGCTCATAGCTAACGAGAAGCTATCATCCTCATTATCCTGATCGGTCATGGTGGATGCCGCCACAGAGGTGTGAAATAACCACTGCTTAAATTGCTGCACTTTCGAGTTTCCTTCAGCTGCCGTCAGTGTGACCAAAATGAACACGGCAATTTTATGTAGGTAAAATATTGCCGTATCCAGCTTTACCTTACGAAACAGTCCAAAAACACTCCAAACCAGAGTGGGATATGATCTCATAAAGTACAGCACAATCAGAGATCCAAACACCTCATTAATCGACTCCAAAATGGCAATCAGATCAACATAATTTGTTTGCATTGCTCTCAAAATCTTCTTGGATTGAACATAGTCACTGGAATTTGTTGATGAGCTGGTCATTCTACTCAGCTTTTCCATTTCATCCGAAAAATGACCACAAACGGCAAACACCATTGCAGCTCCAATGAAGCAAAGAAGATCAAACATGTTTTCCAGGTAGACGTCCAAAACATAAAACACGGACGTTATTCCACCCACACCGAGAAAGATGGGATCATCCTCAATCCTTTCATGTTGCACCCATTCAGACTCATTGAGACGCAAGTGGAGATTATACAAAGCCAAATGAGCATTGTCAGCTACAAGGGACTTCCAATCCCATTTCCATTTGTTTTGCATTTGAAATTGCAACTCAAATCCAATTTTGAGAAGAGTTAGCAAAACAAGAAGAGTGACGATCACTCGGATGTTTAGTTTGGGTTCAACGGCTTTCCGCTGCTGGGGCGTTGTGAAACCGAGCAAAGGATTTTGGCTTTGCTCTTTTCGTCCTTGACAAACAACCAAGAGTTTGGCAAACCACTTTCTCTTCAACCAAAATGTTGCTGCCCAGAATAAAGGAATGAAACCCCGAATGAGATAGGATGCATATTGAAATGCTTCGTGTGGAGCTTCCTTCAAGTTTTGCTCTACCCAGAAGCGAAGATCCAGCAATGCATAAATACTGGATAGTGTGATAACCAGTGTGCTGAGAACTTGTTGAATGGGATTGGTTTTGATTTTGTATGACTCACCACATTTCTTGGAATGTTTAGTGATGCAAAAAGGAGTGATTAGAGTGAAGTAGCAAATGCTGAGAAAAAATTTGAGGAGAAGGAAAACGTGGAATTTGAAGGATGATGAGACTTGAAAGCGGGAAGAAAATGGGAGAAATAGGGTTCTTGGAACGTCACCAACACTTTTGGTGCGCTCCCGAACTTTTTGAAGGTTTCCTGCGGATTCGCAACGATTCAGATCCATTTTATGATTTTAACTCGGGCTGCAAGTATTTGACAACCAACAACAGACACAGACAATTATTCACAGTAAGGAACTCACTCAGAAGAAGGTAGATATATATGGCAATGCATCCAAAGCAATTTTGTAATGAAATGATTCGCACTGAGCTGATATCAGGATCAATACCATGGACGATTTCCGGGTGGTTGCCCTTTTGCTCTGAATGTTCCAGGAAATACATATGGCGTGATCCCAGTCATTTATTACGAGCATTAATTTTGCTAATTATACCCATGCGTAATTGAAAACAAGCTGTAAACAGAAACTAATTTACACGCCTACTCCGGGGAAAGTCCCGAGAAACGGTAATTTTTTAATAAATGGTACTCCATCATCACCCAAATACTTACCCATATACTAATTTTTAATAGGATGACTGGATAGCTCACCTAATCAGCGTCTAATTGTAAACAGTACATATATATGTCAAATAATTTATTTTAATTTTGTAGGGGCGGGGTAAACTGATATTATACATTTTTTCGTGTTGGAGAAAGTACTCTCAGAGTATCGGGAATATTTTTGATCGAACAGATTTCCCTCCACCTTAAAATTTTCAACCATTGCAACTGAGCCACCACGAAACGGAATACTAGCAAGTACCAAAATATCTGACATACAAGCCACATTAGGGTCAACTTAAAGTAAGGAGGTATGTCTGGTAAACTGCGAGGAGGCGGGTTTTTAAAACACACACACCTTTCTTCGCAAACGAAAAACTGTGCGACGCGAGTGAGAGCGGCTACTATGAGTGACAACATGCTGCAGGTCACGTAACAGTAGCAGAGAAACTTATGGCGCTATAACAAAAACACAAAATTAATAATTATTTGAAAATAATTTACCATTTGAATGTATTTAACATTAAGTACTGTGAGCTTTGTTTTCCATACTCTAATAGCTCCAACGATTAGAATGAAACTTCCAACAACATGAATCCCTTGCGCTGTTAATTCGATCAGAAGCGAAGTGACCAGAAAATTTGAACAATAAAGCTTTCTAGGAAATCCATTAGTATCTGGTGTAAAAATGATCTCAATGAGAAAGCCGATGAAAACTAGGAGGACAAACAGTGACAAAATCTAAAGAAAATTTAAATAAAAACATTTAATTTTAATGATTTAAATTTTTTTTTAAATTAAGTATAATTTAATACACTTTTAATGTTTTGATATACCAACCAAATTAATGATGAAAGCGTGAATGGGAAAGCCACATTTATTACTGTCGAAATATAGTAATATAGAACTTCGGAACCATGACCTATCTGGGGTGGACCCCCGGAGTAGAGAAAAACTACTCTTTCTCATTTTTATCGTTTTTGGTGTGTCTGGCATCTGTTTAAAGTTTGTAATCTATCTTCAGCTCTATATATCTCTATCTCATGTATGCAACTGATCACATTTCAGACAAAAAATAATAATTTAAAAACAAAACCTCCTGTTCATTGTTAATAAACATACATGTAATATGGCTACAAATATTGTGGAATTTGTACTAATTACAACTTTCCATTAACCCAAAATTATACGCATTAATAACCGCAAACTATTTTTGATCATTATCACATCATCTACACGCACATGCAGAGAACTAGCATTCTAGTCAGCTCACATAAAACATAGTTTTTACGTGTTATATATTTTTTATTATACTTCATATTATCTCAATACAACAAACAACGCAAATAAAATTAATATCTACGAATGACAATGCAATGTGGGAATGTATTAAATAAAGATGGATTTCCTCTTTCCGAAAGCTGGAAAGAGGAAATCCGCTTTCTTTTTAGTAAGTCTTTGAAATGTCAAAGCTAAATTAATAAATGTGTTTAAAACTTTCATCAATTTGATAATCGCTCATTAGTCTAGATTAATTAATGTTTAAATTTCATTAGACTTTTTTAAATATCGTAATAAATTACGTTAAATGTCTAAATGTAATGAACCAAATGTAGGTGGTAAATTTTTAATTGCTGCAATTTTGGCGGTGTTTAACTAAATTAGGTATTTATGTTCAACAAAGGAATAAGGCATATTGATATTGACTTTATTGATAAACTACTTGAGTTCATCAATATTTGGTGTGGACACCTTATTTACGTGTCCCCATATACCAGTGGTGGGGGTGGGATAGACATACGAAAGGTATTGATCCTGTGACTGTTATTTTTCTGTGATTGAGAGCCAGGACAAAACAACTTCCTTCAGAAATAATGTTATGCTTAATGTGATGTCATGGAGCATTTTCGACTTAATGGAGCATTTTTCTGATGCCAAAGTGATAGTTTGAAAAGAATGATATTTTTGCCATTGTAGCCATAAAAAAGTAAAGCTTCCACCTTGAAATATGAAATTACACAGAAAAAATTTCTCACGATTCCAAATCCCAGTGTTTCTCAATATACAACATGACGAGTAATGAAAAACAGTCCGCTGGAGGGGTAGCCGCCAATTCTTATTCAGCTATAGAGCCTCCCCAAATTGATCACACTTCTCCGGAATGGCGCTGTGCCGTTTGTCATGTATCTTGCACTCAACAATGCAGTCTTTGTAAGGAAATTGCCTACTGTGGAAAATCTCACCAGCGAGATGACTGGCAGACACATAGGCTTTCCTGTCGCGGTAACATTCCTGCCGCCGAAGGAAAATGCAAAATTATTTACGACTATGACTCCAAAGGGGTTCGTCGGGGACGGAAGCTCATTGCAGCCAAGGCTCTTCAACCTGGCGAGATGCTTCTAAAGGAACGGCCTCTTGTCTGGGTACCGAAACATGATGTCTGGCCACAGCCAACATACAAAGCCGACGGTACTCTGCAGCAGGATTCAAGTGATATTACGGATAACGGACCTTCAGCATGCATTGTTTGCGGAAATATATTAGAGGAAGCGACAAATGAACAAGAAAGCCACGGAACTTGCAGAATGTGCCACTGGCCAGTTTGCAGTGAAGAATGCGAAAAGAGTGCAGATCATCAAAGTGAATGCAAAGTATTTCAAGGAAACAACATTCCACGGCATATCCAGCAACTGCTACCAAACAGGTTCCTATTTGTATTGAGATGTCTCCTTCTTCCCAGCGACGATCCGAAAAAATGGAGGTATGCAAAAATAAACCCGAAGAACATAGTTAATCCTACTTTATTAAATTGATGTATTACAACATATACGATTCTTTCGTAATAGGCAGCTCATGGAGTTGGAATATAATCCAGAAGAGATGACGAAAAGGTATTCTCCCACGGATATGTTCTCGGACAATGAGGATGATGATGATGACAAAGAGGGAAACAAGCAGCACCCACAGACCAGTACCAGTCTAACAAGTACCAACAACAACAAGTACGACAAGGGAATAACCAAACTACTAAAGTACTACGGGGTAAAGTGCGAATTAGAGTGGGTCACCCACCTTATCAAGGTTATTCGATGGAACGTTACCTACGACTATGAATATGACACCAAAGCCATGTTATACCATTTGGCAAGTGCTGCCAAGCACTCTTGTCTTCCTAATGCGGAGGCAGTGTACAGAAAATCCGACCGTTGTGTCTATATTCGTGCTTTGGTCGATATCAAGCCTGGTGACCCAATTACGGTAACAAGGGACCCACTGGCACTCATGCTGACAGCACAAATTCGACAACGACGTTTGAAGTACATGAGCGGTTGGGAAGGATTTCGTTGCAATTGTGCTCGATGCTCAGATTGGACAGAGATCGGGGTACATTTTGCTACGTTACAGGTAATTCTGTCCATCTAAAAAATGCTTGCCACTTTTTGCTTGCCATATTATGTCGCCACCCCGAAACTGGTTTCGCCATACTTATTTACAGTGTCGGAAAAATCTGGAAAACTGGGGAAGCAATGCAATTGTCACGGAGCCAAGTCCATGTAAAGGAATCCTTACTGCGACGCGACCACTGGACCAGAACTTTGAGTGGAAGTGTTCCACATGCAAATTCCAAGTGACGGGGGATCTCAACGAAGATAAGTTGGGGATGAGGAATTTGATCAGTCAAGTTTTCCACTTTGCTGATCCTGATTCCAGCTACATTGAGGATGGGATTAAAACTGTGGAGAGTTTCCAGTACTGGTTTCATCCAAATCACAGTTTCCTGTTCCAAACCAAGATGAGGATTTTGGATACAGTAAATCTTCTTTGTGTTCATGCAGTGAAGGCAAATGATGAGAAAATTTACAAGGCAAACACCATAGACAGCTTGGAAATTGAGGGATTCAATGACTTGGAAATAATCAAGAAGGTAGTTCAGTATGCAACGGAATGTTTGAAAATTGCAAATTCGATTTTCCCCGGCATTTCAAGAATTCGTGGACACATTCTTCTGTTTCTTGGGTGGGGAAAGTGGTCATTGTACAAGTTTTCTAAGAAGAACGAGACTCAAACGGGAGAGGTGGATTTTGTACAATATTCGGAAAGTCATTTAATACAGGAGGGGATCTCTCATTTGAAGGATGCTCAACGGATTCTTACCTTTTACAAGGATGTCAATGAAGATGAACGACATATGGTCAAGTTTGCGTATAATTTGCGATTGAAAATTTTCCAGTACCTTAAGGTTAAATAAGATATAAGAAAAGACGTTTAGAGTGAGTTTTATTCATTTTGTAAAGAAAATTGTATTTCATAAATCAAAAATAAAATTGTAAAAGATCTCTTATATATTACCTCCGTTAATTAATTCGATTCATATGTATACATAAATAACTATGACCGTTATTATTTCACATATTATGTCACTCATGTTTTGGGAACAAAAAATGAAAGTCATACAAAATTATTATGAAGCAGTGTATTCCTGAATAGACATATGCACGTGAACTTATACATAGTTAGTTATTATTTTTACACTTTAGCACCAAGCTTGAGGGGATTAACGGGCAGTTAACCATGACCATAACGATAAAGTAGTGGCATAAAAAACAAAAAAAAAACAAAACAAGAAATACAATCTCATATACAAGCATTCACTATTGCCTATCACGGAGTAGCTGCACACAAAATTAAAACTAAAAATCAACCATAGAATTTTTATAATTTTTGTAAACTATGTTCATAGTAGAAATCAGTCAAAATACCTCTCTGCTTAATTCATAATCAACAGTTGCATAAAAAGTCCAACGTGGTGTGGAATGTACAAACGCTCCCGTTCCTTCGTCACCTTTGACAAAGTCTGCCCGTCACAGCGGCATTCTGATCACTGCTACCAATACAGATTTAGACACTAGAGCAATTACCGCAACCGTGCCAGTTTCACCGAGTGGCAGTCGCCTTCATTATGTTCCAATTGCTCTATTCCTATTTTTTCCAATAACATTTTTTCTTTGGTAAGCACTCAAATAGACGGAAAAGAGTTACAATTACTAATTATAAGTATAATAATAATAATAATAATAAGTTGATTTCCATACTTGAACTATTTACATTTGTGCAGCTACTTCATAGCCCTTAGCCTTGGACATATCAATGCCATGTTTGCCTTCATATCCGACGCCGGTACGTTACCTCCAGAGCAGAATGTATTTGCTCAACTCATGAACGTGGGTGCTGCCTTATGTAAAAAAAACATATAAAACAAAATGTTAAAAAAAAAAAAGTTTTCTTTTCCATAAAAAAATTAGATAAAATATTATTGTGACCTTATCCCAGAACAGATGCGTACTTTGTCTACATTCGCTACGTCCAAGTGGAACAGTTTATGAAGCAAAAGCTAGATAAAAAGACGACCATCAGCAACGTAATATCTTTAACCTTCGGTTTTATCTCCTGTCTGGGAATGAGCATCGTAGGAAACTTTCCAGAACTTGTCAATAAAGAAGTGCATGTCACCGGTGCCTTTCTAGCTTTTGTCGGTTGCTCCATTTACGTTGTATTTCAAGGCTACTTCTCTTTCAAAATGCTGCCCTACTTCCAAACAAAGGGGATTGCGTACATGCGTACCTTCCTGGGAATTCTTGGTCTCATGCTCTACTTTGGAGCCCAGAGCACCATAGTTGTCGCTTTTCACAAGGTAAAAAACAAAGAAAAGCTGGAAAACAATCCATCCGCGTTAAAATGGGAACAGAAAGACGGAGGATATGATTATCGTGCAGCCTCAGTTGTGATGGAATGGCTTTTGCTCGCAATTTTTGACGTTTTTATTGTCAGCTTTGTCTCAGAATTTAAAAAGTTTAAGATGGGCGAGCCAAAAGTGGATTTCAATATGGAAATACGGCTCATTCAAGGAATACCACAACAAATGGGAGAAAATAGTTTGGAGTTTTTAGATATTGATCTTGAAAATCTGGATAATTTGGAGAATGGGCCCGGGAATCATCTTCAAATGGGATTGAATGAAAACGATTCTGTGTCATTTGAGGAGGATGCCATTTTAGCAGTTATGAATAAAAGCAAGCGCGCGTTATAAAAGGCGAACTACAAATAAATAAAATATCTCTCATTTCTCCACAATGTCTATCCTAACGTGTGCAGTACCAAAAAAGTTGTTGGGTTTCTGTTTATCTTTAGCATTGTCATTTCGTCCAAGCGTTGCTTTTGTATTTTGTTTAGTAAGACAGCTTTTTATCCCAAATTTTTTCATTATCTCCCCTGTAAACACAATTAATGCGGCAATCAGTCCAGACGATAATACTACGTAAGCTCCCTTCAAATGTTTCAAGTGAAGCACATCATCTGAACTGCCGTCATCATATTGAAAAACATTACTTCTATCCCCGTCTGGTGGTATACTTTTCACCCACGCATTTTTTTGCTGTACCAACTTGAATTGATCTGACCGCTGCCAATGCTCATTCAGTCCCATTTGTAAAGAATTGCTCAATATCCACTTAAAATTGGAGTAAATGTCCGCCATCTTTTCCAGCACAATTCCAGGTGAAAACAAATAGGCAAATCCGGGAGCAGCTTTTACCGGACTCTGACCAAACCTGTCACTTACATTTCGATTGATTGTGTCTTCGTGTACACTTGTAAACATAATGCATACAGACTTTGAGGATAAGGTGTGCTGCATACATTTTACAGGATCGGGCTCCTTGATCAATTTTTTAAATGTGGTCTGCATCACTGGGTTGGATGATAACCGGAAAGAGTTATACGCAATATTTGGAAAGTAATGGAACTCAATTTTGTAGCCGCTTTCCACAAGCTGGTCAAATGTTTGGGGAGCCGGTTCAAATACAGGAAATGTCATAAATGTAACCATTTTAGCACGATAAACTGTAGTGCCAATCAAAGCGAATAGAAGCCAGAAACCCAAGGTTATTCGTATAGTTTGTGGAAGTGCGACAGGTAAATTTTCAGATTGCTCAATGAAAATCCTGGCGAAAAATTGTGTCACCGAAAAGATATCCCAAGAAGATTGATTATTTTCGTAATTATACTTTAAAAATAAATAGGAGCACAGTGTGACGACGAGTGTCGTGAGTAGCATGGCCACCCATAAATCCCAAGAAAATGGCCAAAAGATTGCTTGCCATGTATACAGCTTTGGTGTAGGCCCAATGGCAAACTTGACATACTCATAGGTCACTGGTGAGCACATGTCAATTACTTTATGGCGACTGAGGGAAATGCTGCATAGCATGCAGAATGTGGCGTTCCCATAATAAACGTCCCCCACAGAGCCTACCCATGTACCATTTGGAAAGGGTGTTCCAGTGGAACCTCCTCCAGAGCTTTTGAATGTTTCACCAGTAAAGTTTAATCCAAATGAAAGATGAGCCAAGATAGTAGCAAATATTCCTCGTTTTGCATAATCCTTTCCAGTTTTGGGATCTTTTGCGAATTCCAGATCCCCATACATGGCTGGCGTGGCAGTAGCTTTAAGCAAATATCCGTAAAAGTTTATTTGAAAATCCGGAAAGTAGTCAGAAAGCTTTGTAAACTTTATTTCCGGATACAGGAAAACGCGTTCTTGAATTGGGCAATGGGGACAAAACTGGTAAAAATTCAGTTTATCCAGATCACCATTTTCAGTCAAAACTAGTTTGTACTTTAATTTCTTGAAGAAATTGTACTCGTAAAGAAATTTCACATTTAAAGGTTTGGTAATAATTACGTATTTATCCATGTTTTTTACCGTGGGAGGATGAAGCAACGGTAAATTCAATCTTTGAAGTAAAATAATTTCATGATTGCTAGATGGGATTCCATCGGGCAGAATGAGTATTACTACTTGAGTGAATCCCGATACTGACTTTGATGGCCTTTCAATTGGTTTGAAATGAGACTGATTTGATTTAAGTTTCACGTTAACCGTGCCACCAGAGCTTGAGATGATTTCTTGACTAGATGCAATTTTAGCAAACTTGTCAGTCCAAGTGAAAGGTTCAGAAGAGAAATTTTCAGAAAAGTCACCGAATGCAAGGAAAATTCTGTGATTTGAAAAGTAATCGGATATGAGTTGGGATACAAATGGTTGGAGGACTGAGTTTTCTAGTGTAAATGGGATTGCTTGGGTGTGTGGAAAAAGTAACAAAAGTATAAATACAACTTTGGAAATTAACACCAAACGAAAATTATAGCAGATATTCATGTTTCTGAAATGGGATTGAACTTAAATGGTTTTTACCGAGATAAATTTTTTGACGACACACAAGTTGAGATTTCAATCTGAGTCTGTGGCCTTGTCTAAACGAGAGTAAGTCGTTTAAATATCATCTTGTTGTTGATGTAATTTATTTGACTTCGTCGTGCCAATTTAGTTGTTTCGTTGAGCTTTTAAAATTATAGAGCAGTTTTGACAAGTAGTTTTCACGATCAGATAATTTACATTGATGATTGGTTTGCATACGAGCAATTATCCATTAACTGTCCCAAAATTCATTTTGTAAATAAATTAGACCAGCCATCTCTCTAATTGGATTGTTTGTGTGGTTGAGTCAATTAATGAGAAATGATGACAATCGTCTCTGGGTTTGCTCCAAGTGTCATTTTATAAAAAATAGTTACGCTAACAAGGCATTTTGTTTTAATTAAGATTTTCATAAATATTATTTAATAACATGTAACGAACATGCACTTTTATCAAAACATGTGCACCAAAAGAATTTAGTGAAACTTATTAAACACAAATGAGCTTTCATGTCTCCTAACCCTATATTTCTAAATGGGCAGTTTCCTTGATTTGACAATATTGCACAATATTTGTCAAAGTTTGTTAAAATGATGTGAACAGTGTGGTTGATTTCTTGGCGGTTGAAATTATAGAGAGGATTTGTGTACAATTTCAACAAATAAAAGTTTCTATCGACTTCATATTGTGTCACCAGTGAGGTTCCAGAATTGGATGTAAATTATTATTGTTTATGAAACCCAATTTATATCTCATCATTTAGATGTTCGAATTCATAATTAACATCAGTCATACGTTCACGTCGAATTCATATGGAGTTATTATAAAAGCAAAACAAATAAGTACAAATATTCCTTGAGAAAAACTGATATTTTAACGTGAATTTCAAGTTCTGAATTTTATAATAAATACACCATCCGCTATAACTGTCTCAAACGATAAAAGTTACCCGCAAAGACACGTGTAGACGTGTATTTGTCTGACACGAAGGGACCTCAAAGGTGGTCCGATTGTTTGTTGATAATTGGCTACCTTTCAGCACTTTTATTTTTGTAATTTAAAAATTTACAGGGCATAAGATAATTGAGAGTCATTACATATCGAATGGTTAACAGGATATTTTGCTCACTGTTGGTAATACTTGGTATTATAAATAGGAATGTTGTGGCGTAATAGCATGCATATTAATAAGCGTTGTATTATCAGATTTATGGAAGGGTGACAGACAGATTTAAAATAAGATAAGAATAAACAATAATTAGTGGCGTAATAGCATACATATTAATAAGCGTTGTATTATCAGATTTATGGAAGGGTGACAGACAGATTTAAAATAAGATAAGAATAAACAATAATTTGGAAAAACAACATTTCAAAACGTCGACTTATGGTAATTCGAGTATAAATTTGGGAATTCCAAAAATCAATGACATTTGACATTACATTTTGTGAGTTTAATTCATGCAATTTAAACAATATTTACGCAAGCGGATATCACTAGCCATTCAACGCGGGAATGCTACAAGTATCCTCGGCACTCTCCCTGATTCCGTCCCTATGACTGAAAATTTTCTATTTATAACATATATTATTTTTACTTGTTTCCTGTTTTTTTTGTGCTCATGTTTAAATAAATAAAGTTCATTGTACGTTGTCATTTTCTTTTCATAACATTCATGCAATGTCAATAAATAATTAAATGCATACATTATTGCGTTGGTATATTAATTTTGCGCGTATGTAACTAATTATAATTTGTGCATGGGGAAGTAATTAATTTATGTTTAGGTTTAAATTATCCAACTAACATTCTATAGGTACGTACCATTATTATTATTGTTATTTTCATATAATTTTAGAAAAATCCGCACTATATATCACATCTAGATCATTTCTGTTCTTATCATGTTCTTATTGTTTAAAGTATGATAATAAGTTGCTTTGAGCTTTCAGTTTTTTCTTTGCCCTTTCCCTTTTTTCTTTTGTGCTAGTAAACAATTCCCTGGATAGCTCCGTAGCGAACAAGATCAACGCAAATATTAACCCTCCAACCAACACCGTAAATGCTCCCTTTAAATGTCTTAAATGTAGTACATCATCCGAATCCCCGTTATCATATTGAAACACTCCCGTCCGGTTCCCTTCTTTTGGTAAACTCTTAATCCACGTATTTTTCTGCCGAAGTAGAAACATGGCATCACTCCTTTCCCACCATTCATTCAAACCCATTTGCAATGAAGTCTGCAAAATCCTCCTGAAATTTGGGGTGAAATCCGCTCGCTTCTGGGAACTGATTCCAGGGGTAAACATAAACGCATATTGGTTCGATGATCTTATTGGACTCAGTCCAAATCTGTCACTCATATTTCGACTTAGCAAATCATCATACACACTTGTGAACATGATACAAACCGACTTGGTATCCAGAGTACGCTGTAAACATTTTACGGGATCGGGTTCCTTTATCATATTCTGGAATACTTCCATGATCACCGGATTCGTCGACGTTCTAAACGAGTTATAAGCAATATTAGGGAAATAGTGAAACTGGATTTCGTATGGGCTTTCAATCAATTCGTCGTATGTGTCGGGAATATGTTCATAAACAGGAAATGTCATGAGTGTCACCATTTTAGCTCTATAAATGCACGTTCCAACCATGGAGAAAAGGAGCCAGAAGCCCACAACTATTTTTATGCTCTCAGGTAGTCCACACGGTATATCTTGCGACTGTTCTAGAATAATCCTGCCAAAATATTGGCTCACCGAAAAAAAATTCCAGTTTGAGTGGTTGTGATACTTTAAAAACAGGTATGAGCAGAAAATGGTCACCATCGTTGATCCCAATAGGGCCATCCAAAGATTACCGTCAAAAGGCCAAAATATGGCTTGCCAAGTGTATAATTTGTCAGGGGGTCCAAGCCCAAACCGGATGTATTCATAGGTGACAGGTGAACAAATTTCCACAATGAAATGTCGATTATATGACATGCCACAAAGCATACAGAAACTAGCATCCCCTGAGTAGACATCCCCCACCGAACCCACCCAAGTTCCATTTTTAAGAGTGTGTCCCGTGGAAGCTCCTGCAGAAGCTCGCTGCAATTCTGCAGTAAAATTTAATCCTTCCGCTAAGTGATACATGGCTGCTGCGAAAACACCGCGTTTTGCGTACAAATGCCCACTGGAATCCTTTGCAAACTCCAAGTCCCCCTCCATCTTATCTGTAGAGGAGACACGGAGCACGTGACCATGATAGTTTAGTTGAAAGTCTGGGAAGTATTCCGGGATTGATAAAAGGTGTTCAGAAAGTTTGTTTTCAATATTTTCATGAATGACAGGAAAATTGAATACTTTTTCGGGAAATGGACAGTAAGGGCAGTATTGAAGTAAATTTACACCATTCAGCCCTTCGTTTGAATCTGGAGTTAAAAATGCCTTATATTTTATACGTCGGATAACGTCACACATTTGCACAGATTTCATGTGGGATTTTTCAGTGATGATAAAATACTTATCAGCATTTCTCACAGTAGATGGATCCAATAATGGCTCGTTAATTCGTCGAAATAAAATTACTTCTTGCTCCGCAGTAGGTACTCCCACGGGTAAAATTAAAATTATTACTTGGATAACTTCTGATACTGATTTGGGAGACCTTGGAATGGCTCTAAAATCACTGTAATTTCTTTGCAGTTTGAGATTCGTAATTCCACCTGAATTGGAAATGATATGGGTTTGAGTGAGAACGCTTTCCATTTTGTCCAGCCAAAGTTGGCGTGCTATTTTTTCTTCTCCAAAAAAGTCTCCATAAATAAGGAACAGCTTCGAGTCGGGAAATAAGTTGGATATAAAATGAGAGAGAAATAAAGGCCAAAGGTCAGTGGCGGGGGATGGAACAAGTGAATTTGAAAGTTGGATGGCGGCATGAGATGCTAAAAATGTTACGAGACAAACTCTAACGAGATGCATTTTGTGTTTTGTATGAAAATAGAAGAATATTTATTTTTCTTCTGGGAATATTGTATAAAATTTTAAGTTCTCTCTACCAGTAATTGGTAATTTAATTAAAATTTGAGAATGAAGATTTGAGTTTGAAGATCTCTGAGAAAAGTTAAGAAAGAAGTGAAGAGTGACAATGCATGATACGATATGGTGCATCACAAACCTCCCGTGACCCTGATTTCACGCTGGGTTGCATTTTGCAAGGTTGAAGGTGAATTATGGGCGGGTTGTATAAATATCAACATTGAATGAAATAACAAAGAAAAATAATTAGTGGAGAAACACCTCTAAATTGTGTGTTGTTTTGGCCCGTTATCAATTTTGAAATGTTTACATAAGCATATCCCAACATGGGCCTATCATTCTCGAAAGAAGCGATACTAATTTCAGGAAGTGATGAATCATTTATATGGATTCAATGACAAAGGTGACTTGCTTTTTTCCTGAGGAAAAAATGCATAAATAAAGTATTCAATAACAAAGTAACTACGCAGCTGTAAATACACAAGGATATATGATATAGCAAGTATGATTCGCCTTCAAGTCATTCTCCGGGGGGTTTGACCCTCAGCGGTCACCTATGGATCCTTGTTTATACGATTTGACCGATTTTGAGTCAATATGTGCATGTGCATTGTGAATTGCTAACTTAAGAATCCTCCCTGCTGAGAAACGGACAAACTTCACAAAACCGCAAATCTGCGAACACTCGAGTTATAAAGAATAAATCAACATTTTGAATAAAAAAATATAACGACTCAAAATCAAAAATTATCTGAAAATCATACCACTTAGTATATGTATCTATTTTTGTAGTTGTAAATAAGCGTGACACCTTGACACGTGTTTTGGAATTTTAATTGAAACTGTAAAATATATATTGTATCCTAATGTGAATGTGTACATATGTACTAACTGGGAATGTTCATAAGAAAGAACTTAAATATTTATTTAAAAAAGTTGGCACGTTAATCAACAGAATCAGAATCAATAACATCAGTAAAACAGTTTTAAAGGACCTATTAGGTAAACAAAAGTTTTGGTAAAAGAAAAATGAGGACTAAAGTGCCAATTAAGTTTGTTTGTTTATGCCATTGCCAAAATAATGTATCGTTCGGGAAAACCGGAAAGTATACGACATGTATTCTAGTTTGATCGAGATATGAAGTTACATAGAGTTGTCAATTAAAGTACACAACTAAAAGCTTGGTGATGTAACTTGGTGAAAATCATTACGATTTTATAAGAATAAGAACAAGCCATTATATCATCGTATACGTATGGAGCAAAGTTAAAGTTGCATCGGTTATTCCGCGAGGTGCAAAATCAGCTGTATTTAAAACAAAGTTTGAACAATGCAGTAAATAGCAATGTGACGATTTTAAATAAATGTTTTAATTTTTTGGAATTTTGCAGTTTTTATTATATTTAATTACAATATAATTATATTATTCAAAATGTACATATAATATGCGTGTGTTTAATTATTAGATTTTACATCATTTGAGCTTTGTGCTTTATTGGGATACTTATTTATTGTTATTGTATTTTGATCTGAAATTACATCAGTTTAATATTTAATAATTTTTAAAAAAAATGGAGCGTTTTAAAATCTAAGTTCACTTAAAGATACTTCTGAATTGGTACTAACTGATAGCATCAAGTCTCTTCCTTTCCGACGACAAACTCCATTGATTTTCTCCCCAATAAAAAATCCCAGAGCTAAAAGTAGCCCCACAAACAACACAGAAAATGCACCCTTCAGATTCCGCAAATGGAGCACATCCGAACCTATAAATTCATACTCGAATTCAAAATGCTTCCTCTTCTCCGGAGACATTTTTCCCAGCCACACATTTTTCATTTTCAATAGACTGTTCATGTCACTTTTTTGCCACTGTTGGTTTAGCCCCATTTGCATAGAATTTTGAAGGATCCATTTAAAATTTGGTGAAAAATCTGCCTTCTTTTCATGGAGTACTCCAGGTGTGTACATGAATCCATAATTTGGGGAAATCCGAATAGGACTTTGGCCAAATTTATCACTCAGGTTTCTGTTTTTTAGTTCTTCAAATACACAACCAAAGAGGATACAAGATGTAGGCGTCCTTGTACTCGTTGTGCTTTTCAGACATTTGAGTGGATTTGGTTCTCTGCTCATCTTCTGGAATATTTTCATGTATGTGGGGCTGGTTGACGTTTTAAACGTGTTATAAGCCACATTTCCAAAATAATGGAATTGAATATCGTAGTTACTCTTTGCCAACTGATCAAACCTTTCTGGTTCAGGTTCTAATACAGGAAATGTCATAAATCCTACCATTTTTGCTTTGTACACCGTAGATCCGATTAAAGCAAAAAGCAGCCAAAATCCTACAACAATTTTCACACTTTGAGAAAGGTCCGCAGGTAAATCATTAGCTTGCTCAAAAAATGCCCAGACATAATATTGCGCCGCTGATGCTATATCCCACGAGGATTCCTCCTGTTGTTGGGAACACTTCAGCAGAAAGTATGAAATAATTATGGTCAGTACAGTAGACATGAACATTCCAAACCAGAGTGATCCAGTGAAGGGCCAAAACATTGCTTTCCAGGTGTACACTCTTGTTGGGGGCCCTACAGCAAAACTGATATATTCAAATGTAATTGTGGCACACAGCTCAATGATTGGGTGTCTTATGAAAGTCATTCCACAGACTATGCCGAAATCCACTTTTCTACCGTAAATGTCACCAACTGTCCCCACCCACGTTCCATTCGCAAGAGGGTTTCCTGTAGAACCTCCACCTGAGCTACGGTGTAACTCCCAAGAAAAGTTTAAACCTTTTGATAAATGAGAGAGGGCCAAGGCGTACACCCCACGTTTGGGGAAATTGATGCCCGATTTTGAATCCGTTTCTATTTCGAGTAAACCTGGCAGCTTATCTGTGGCCGACACTTTGAGCACAGAACGCAAAAAGTTTTGTTGAAAATCAGGGAAATAGTTGATGTGACTATTAAAATTTTCATTGAAAATTTTCTCTTTAATTAAACAATGATTGCAGTATTGATACAGATGAAACATTTTGCTGGTACCTTCATCCATAGTCATAAACAGCTTGTATTTCAGTCTTTTGATAACATCCAATTCATACAGCTTCTTCACACAAGTTGAATTTGTGAGTATTACAAATTTATCCTGATTTCTGAAGATCGTTGGATTGAGCAAAGGCAAGTTAAGCCTGGAGTGAAGGATATTTTCTCCTCCAGTTAAGTTTGGTAAACCTTCAGGCAAAATGAGTATGACAACGTGACAATTTTCAGGTGAGGAAATAGTTCGGAATGGCCGCTGCGTTATGGCGAACTCGAAAGGATTTCCTGTGTCACTTCCAGAAAATGCTTTAGTTTCATTTTCCAAGTAAATGTTTGTAACACCGGCTGAATTGGAGATTATGGGGGGAGATGAAATAACAGTTTTGAAGTGCTCATACCAGTTTGAATGCAAATAATGTTGTTTACTTTTGGAGGAACCAAAATTTCCATATATTAGAAACAATTTGCACTGGGGAAATATCGTCGAAATTAGATTTGAAATAAAGTCAGAATAATTTATCTCTGAATAAGCTTGTGCAACATTGGTAGTTTGTATGATTATTAAGCTAATCAGAAAACTATACAAATAATATCCGTAGAATATCATTCTGGTTTTGGGGACTCAGTAATCTTTTTCTATCTTTTGTGATCACATAAATTGCTGGACGATTTACAAACACAAAGTATCCAAGCAAGTGTAGGTGTGCTCATGACTCATGGCAAGTAAGTGTGCAGGTGCAAGATGAGTGAAGAAAATGAAGTGAATTTTAATGAATCAATATACATTTTATAATCGATGTCATATTGGAATAGAATATTATAAATTGAGATGACATCATGAATCATGAGCTATGATGAGTATTATAATAGTTTGGATTTGTCCATTAGTCCAAACCTAATTAACAAGGTAAAGTACTCAAAAAATCAAATAAACATTCCTTAAAAGTTTTATTCTTTTCTTCTTGTTAAAGTAGCAAGTTTGAGCATAATAATAATGATTGTCTTTTTTAGCGAAACAATAAACAAGTGCGGGTAATTTGCCAATAGATAGACATAGACATTCAGCCGCATTTCCTTGCCTGAAACGTCTATGACATGACAGAACGTTTAAAAGCTATGGAATAATTTATATGTAAAAAATGTAGAAAATACATATACGCATAAAATATCTGAAACAAGAGTAGACTTTCAACTCTATACTTATTCAGTCTATCACTTTTCCATTAAAGAAATTGCCTATAATAATACTGGCATGCTATGTTGCAATTAAAGCAGTTATTTCTTGACGAGGCGAGGTTGATTAAATGGACGAGTATTAGTCTGTTTATTGATTAATCGCGCATACGTTTGATAGATACATTCATTAGATATAACTGCGAAAGTAAGTAATTGGGCGTTTAAAAAGTGTATATAACGCTAGTCAAGTTTAAATTGATGAGTGTTTTCTTTATACGCATTTGGATTCTCACTTTCTCGCTCGGCCCTGTCCTGCTTCCTTTCTTCCATTGACGCCTCATCCAAATTCTTACCAAATGCCAATAAGTAAGGTAGTCCTGGAACATAAAGACAAGGGGTACTTGAGCAAACAGCCAGAAGTAACCAAAGTCGCCGGGTTGAAAGTACACTTTCGTGCCTGGACCACCGTTCATTATGTAAGTGGCAATGGCAGCGGAAATGGCAGAACCAAATACTAGGCTAATGGACCCCACCATGATTTCGTGACGTTCGAGTTCGGGTGTTAGCCATTTTTTGGGTTGGCATTTCCATTCCTCTGCTCGATCTCTTCGGTTGACGTAATAATACCACTAAGAAATACAAACGCTTATTTACGTTATTTATAACAATTTTTTTTGCATGCATCTTCCGTTTTTTATATTATGAATATGAATTTTTTACATGGAGGAATCCTCCAATTCCAAAGTAGGTGATGTATGAAATGATGGTTGCCCAGAATAGGAGCGTTGTGTAGCCATTAAACCGAACACTGAACCAACTTGAGAGTGAGGTAATCATTTCATCCGTTTCCTCGACATAGTTACTTTGACCCCCTGATTGTAGATACTTGGCAAAGTACACAGCAAATAGAAGCCATTCACCTGATGGAGAGGAAACATCATTTTTTTAAAAACAAATTGACGTCGCTAAATACAGAACAAATTTATTTGTTTTCGTTGTCATTTACTGACCTCTCACAGTGAGTCCAAGCACAAACATGGCTAATGTTGCCACCAACTGTCCTATATGTTCGGGAATTTGTGTCCATAATTTTTCCAGTGATGCCCCATGTTTATCGGTCCAAAAGATAAAACCTGAAATACATTGAGCTGATGAGGGTGAGGTCGTCGAATGATTTACAGGACTTTGTCCATTTTCCTTTTGTTTTGAATTTATTCCTTTTCTGCCCATGGTTCACAGGCTTATTTGTGAATTCAAAAAATAAAATTAACCTTGAGAGAGCAGGTAAATGTTAAGTCACTAGCCACTAACTAAAAAATGTCATTGTTTGAGCATCTTCCTTCATTCTGATACGAGATTGATGAACCTTGCATCTGCACCATTTGATCAAGTAGATTTATTTGTGTTAAATCATCAATAAATTCTTTCAAATGATAAGCCGTCCAATTAATCATTATGAAATATTAAAACTTTAAACGTTCAACTTTACCTGAGTCTCTGACTGATAAACATATGCACACGCATTATCACATTTTTAATTTATTACTGTCACGTACCTTAGAAAATTACCCACCTCACCGTCCGTCCGATGCTTGACCGTCCATCTGGATTCTGGATATTGTCCGACATAAAAGCGAACAAAGCAAAATTTACCTAAACGGCTGCGTTGATTGGAACTAATTTATAATTATATGCGGTTATGAAATAATGGTATCAGCGCAGCGCAAAGGTGACAAGTGTTTTGTAGAAACAGGTGGCCGAACTGATAATGAGATTATATATCATCGTGGTTTCAAAGGTGTAATCAATAACTTGACAATCACTTTGATTACTTACGAAAACACAAGGATATAATTAAATTTGGTGACAACTGCGTTGCAAAGTTCACACGTTCGCCTCCAAATGCAACGTTAATGAAAATTTACAAAGAGAATGCGCATTTATTATGCAGCCCTACCCACTTCTATTAGATATCACGTTGCCCCAAATAATATGCATTAATATTTCGAGGTTTATCAATGTCATAATTTATGATTGCTTTCGAGGTTAAGTTTGGTTTGGTAACATAAAACATTTTATTTTTGTTTCGTGTAAAATCTTTTTTCTTAAAATTCCATTAGTCAACAAACAAACTAGTTAACTGCTTTGATATAATAAATCTTTACAGTGTTACAACAATAATAGTTCATACGCAGGAAAAAAATGTATGCTATTTTTAAATTTAATTTATGTAGTTATACAGTATGTCTTTCTTTTGCACCCCTACGTTTTACCGACAAGTTAGAAATTTATACATAATATATTCAATTCATATACGCTATATAGTTCATTTCTTAAAATAACAAGTATATATACTTTGCAAACATTTTGCATTGTGGTACCTTTAATAAACAGGAAGTAACACAACACCTACACACTTAAATAACGTAAATAGTACAAAGAATTGGTACCAGTATATTTTTTTTATCTGTGTGATACATAAAAATGTTTTCCTAGTTTGTAATCATGAATGACCCAAAAAAAATGAACAAAAATGACGTGAGAACAGTCTCAGGAAGCGCATATTACAGAATATAATATGTATGTATACAATATACGTATAACATTTAAATTAACAAAGATTTCTAATTTACAAGGAGCTCGGGATATATGTATAATCCGATTTCTCGCACCTGCAGATATTTTAAATTAATATTGTGCACACCTACATATATATCTTGTAAAGTTGCATAATAATAATTAATTATTAGCTGAGGCGAGCGTTGAGAGTAAAAAGTAGATAGTGTCGTAATGGTAAAAGTAAAACAAGATTTGTACAGACTGATTGTGCGGCGATAGAGGAACAGTAAAAAAACATCGTCATAGAATAATATAGGTGTAGTGGTTCCACTCTGTGAATACGTATCTTCGCATGTTGTTGTTGCTGTTATAATATAATACCTACATTATAGGTATGTGTGTATGTATTTTTTTTTACGAATGTTTATAATTCCCGTATATTATTTGGAACATTTCACCTGGGCAGGATTTGGCTTCAATTTTGGCATTCAGGAATTGAAAGTACTTCTGTCATTAAACTGTCGGTAGTTAAGGCATCTCACGTTACCCCATAATTGTAGCCAGTCCAACATCATAATAATAGTATTAAGTTACACACCAAAAAAGCTAATAACAACGAACAAAGATTGCACACAGCTTAAAATTAGTAATTAACAACAACTATTTTAAACAATACAATAATTAAAATTACAACAATATAATGATTGGTTGCGTGCACAACGGCATTTTATCTAATGATATGATTTGCTTCTTGTTTTTGTTTTTTTGACAAATATATAATATGCCAATATACAAACTATTGTTTATTATAACTATTAATATATATATTACTATGCTTATTGGGGAATATATTTCCACATAAATAATATACTATGTAGTTATAAATTGAGCCACGTTATAACCTAACTATATTTGCTATGTTCTCAGTAAACATATATATATATATATACGTATATATATATATGTAAGTAGTTGCGCGTTGCATCAATTATATTTACACTTTAAAATTGATACAGTGTAAGTTCGTAATTTCGTATCATATTGTATCCAGTATTGT